>PVJL010010685.1:0-47576 GCA_004026885.1 Lyroderma lyra
AGAGGGGAGGGGAGGGGAAGTGGAGAGAGGAGGAGGAGGAAGATAGAAAAGGAAGAAAGGCAGGGAAGGAGGGAAGGGGGAAGGGAAAGGGGAAGGGAAGGGGGAAGGGAAGGGGGAAGGGAGGAAGGAAGGAAGAAATTATTAACTGCTTGATAATTTTCCAGCTCCCTAGGGGACTAGCTCTAAATTATTCCTATTTATTAGAACGTTTCATTTAATAACACCACAATGTCCAATTAACATAAGTGTCCCCATCATGTTATGCTAATCTGGCTTTTACTTTTGAGTTGGACTTTGTTCATAAAGACAGCTGATTTCTATTTGGAAATCTGGATATATCTTAAGCAAAAGAAGTTTGAATTGATTTATCTGTCTGTTCCATTCCTAATCCTAAAAACAGGTATTAGAACGTTCCAAACAATTAAATATAGATGAAAGTAACCATCACATGACTTTGGCATACTTCCTTTCTTCATGAGGTGCTACTTGCAGACCTGACAGAACACTACATTTATATTAAAACATTAAGATCCAGTTCTACTTCTGAGAAACTTTTCTGTCCCATTCACGTGGGAGCTGATCAGTGGAGACAGACTCTGTTAGTTTTGTCTCCAGCACTCACATAACAAAGGACAGGAACTCCTGGGGCAGAGACAGGAGAAACTAGGTCCAGTTAAATATGTATTGTTTCAGAGATTAAAATCTCCTATTATCATCCTAGCAGACACTGTCCCTTTCTGAAATTAGATTTCTTTCACTGGATCTGGCTTCAATTCATAATCAAAATGAACTTCTGGATATTGCCCAAGCCAGCTCCCAACCACAGCCAGCCTCCTTTGAAGGAGACCGAGAAATGGGTGTTTCCATTTGTATTCTGCCTTGAATAACATCACGTCCTTCACCTTTTAAATTCACTGGCTTTGCCTTGTTTCACTTTCATTTGGTTCTGGCTCTTCTTACCACCCTTTGAGAATTAATTGGTTTGCTTTCCAAACTTGCCTTCAGCGGGAATACAGACTAAGACTTCCCTTTGCTTAGTGGCCCACGATTGAAGGCTAACAGCTGTGCCTATTCCCACTTTCAGTTCTGCTCACTGAACACCAGTCTACGCAGGAGGAGGTAGGCTGAAAATGACATGGTGTGCCCTCTCGCCCATAATCAGAACTCTGATCCTGAGCTATTTCACAAGTAAAATGACCCATGGGAGAGCACAGAGATCAACCCTTTCAGAGACCTGAAAAATGAACTCCTAGCCAATATTTCAGCAGTGTTTGCCTTTTCTCTTTAACAATTTTAAATTTTATCTCTTTCTGAAGTTCTTAGGATCTCATTATAGTGGCTGTTCTTGCTGATGATTGTGGGTTGTTTCTTCATGTATTTTCTAATTTAGACTCATGAGTTCATGTTTGGTGGGACTTTATCTATAGGAATCCTGTGCAGGGTTGAAAATATGTCTTTCTAGAAAAGGCTTTCAATTACTTTTACTGAAGATACCAGCACAATATCATCTTGAGAATGCTTTTCATACTATTGTGTTGGAGAATCTAGGCCCTCCAAATAGTGTAAATTCAAACCCTGAACTTGAGTGAGGACAACCTGAGCTTCTCAGGTGTTTCAGATTCTTGAGGTTTTTATTATCTTTCCTTCCCCCTAATCAATCAGGCTAGCCCAAAGAGTTTTCTTTAAGTCTTTCTTTGGAAGGAGATAAATATTTTTAGTTCTCCCCTTTCACAGATGTATTCAAGAGAGGGTCCTAGATCCAAATTTCTGCTCTTCATGGACCCCAAAATTTGTTTCCTATAGTTTCATAGCCATTAAAACCCAAATCCATTGTTAACCAGCCTGGCAAAATAATAAATCCGCAACAGTCAAAACATTGGTTTCTGGAATACTTTCTTTACTTTCTTAGTAGCACCTAAAAGCACACTTGTTATATTTTTAGTCAGTATATCTAAGTGATTTTTACTTAGAGAGTTTTCAGATGATCTAATCAGCAATATTGCTAGAAATGAAAGTCCTATGTTGTTGTTTTTCATATATTTATACTTTTAACATACCTGTACTTGTTATCTGTCAAGATTCCTTTGTGTATAAAGTCACTTCTGAAAAGGGACCTGCTTGGTAACCACTTTTGATCCCTGACAGACTTACAGTGAAAATATCTTTTTAGGCAAAGTGAAAAGAAAATCTGTGCCATTATCTGCCAGCCTCAGTCAGCAGAAAAAATCAACATGGAGAGTGCAGTATCTCCTTCTGTTTACCTCTCACAACCATAGTTCAAAATTTTTCTGGGATTCTCCAAAAGAAAATAGAGAGTATGAATGCTTCCTTATGAAAAAAGTACTTTGGAATTGGCTAGGAAAAGAGAGAGAGAAAGACAGAGAGAGACACAGAGAGAGAGACAGAGATGTCGGGGCAGGGGGAGCAAGGAAGGAAGGAGGGAGGGATGGAAGGAGGGAAGGGGAGAAAAAGAAAGGAAGGAAGGAAGGAAGGAAGGAAGGAAGGAAGGAAGGAAGGAAGAGCGAGCTTCATTCTTAATGAAATCTAGACTCTCTCTGAGAAAAATCAAGATTTGGGCCTTAAATCTAATATTTAAAATTCTCTCCATTTTCAATTTTTCTTTGGCTTGACTTTAATGAAAATCTTTGAGGGGGAAAGTTATAAGGTCATGCCTTTATGACATCAAAATTAACTTTCAATTTGATCAATTTAATAAAACTCAATTATCTAGTTTAAAGCTATGTATTATTTTACTGCATTGAGTAACAGTAATCAGAAGAATTATTTAGAAAAGAAAGTGATATTGGAAAATTGGGGAGGGTAAGGCAAATCTCATATGCTGCATAGAATATTCATGAGGACTTAAGATTTTTGAAAACTATTAACAATGCAATTTCTGCCATAATTTTACAATCTTAGGAATGGTATTACTTAGCTTCTCCAGGGCATCTATTTTACTGATTACCAATACAGAGGGTATTTGGAGCTAGCCTAAATTCTTCCTTCTGCAAATCAAACGTATTTCCTCTTGTTGTGTTTCTAATGGAGACCAGATTCATACATAACAACCTTTCATCTTCCTGAAGACCCACCCACTCTGCTATGCATTCCATTGCATTGTCTGAGTTACCCAGCTGCCATGGAGGATATCCTGAAGGGAAAAGTTCAAGATCAAACGAGCTGTCTCTCCCTTCATGAATTAACAAACATAATTTCTCCTTTCTAGTTTTATTAGCAATGAAAACTTCTCTTTAAATAACAAACTGAAACCAAAGGTGCCACCAAAAAAAAAAAAAGGCATCACAACAGGCTTGAAAATATTACTCTAGTAAACGTTTTCTGAATAATGCTGTTTGTGCAATAATTACAGCCTGAGTTTTTCTGTCATCAGGATCAAGTGGCTGATTCTCTAATGACCCTTTTTGTTCTAGAAACACAATGAATCTGACTGTTTCTGGCACAAATTGTATTGTTCCAGGGTAGACTTGGATTCCTTCTCTATCTCTCTTTGATTCTGTTTTCAAAGTGAAGTAAAACGGAGTATTAATAAACTCAAAATCAATCTGGATAATTAAATTCTATCACCTCTGTTTACCATTTATCCGGTACTCCTGCTCTTTCTCTCCCCTCTATTCCCAAACATATATAAACATAAAGTCTTTTGTTCTCAATAACTGATTCTTATGTCTGACATTTTCTGGATATTTATATATTTTTTTCCACCTGGACCCTCTCTCTCTTTCTCTTTCTCTCTCTCTCTCTTTCTCTCTCTCTCTATATATATATGTATGTGTGTATATATATGTACGTATAAGTATATATACACACACACACACACACACACACATATATATATATATATGTAAAGATATATACATATATAATCCTAGAAATACATGGTTACTCTCTGGGATTAATGAAACTATATATAAATAATAATATATTATATATTATATATAAAAATATATAATATATTATATATATTATATATATTATATATATATAGCTCCATTAATCCCAGAGAGTAACCATGTATTCCTAAGATTATTACAGAAGACAAAACCATTAATAACAGCTGCTATTTACTGAGCATTTCCAATAACCCAGGATTTCTATTAGGTGCTTTATATAAGTTACCATATTTAATCTTTTTAGCAATCTGTTATGATTTGAATTGTGTGTCCCCTCAAAATGTATGTTGGAATCCTAACTCCCGGTATCTCAAAGTATGACCTTATATGGAGAGAGGGTCTTTACAGGGGTAATTAAGTTAAAGAGAGGTCATAAGGGTGGGCCCTAATGTAATATGGCTGGCGTCCTTATACAAAGGGAAAACTTGGGCACAAAGACACATATACAGGGAGAAGACCACGTGAATATAAAGACGGCCATCTATGAGTCAAGGAGAGAGAGGCCTGGAACAAACCCTTCTCTCATAGCCCTCAGGAGAAACCAGCCCTGCTGACAGCTTGATTTCAAACTTCCAGCCTCCAGAACCGTGAGGCAATAAGTTTTTGTACTGTCTGTGCTCCTACAATAGCCAACAAGTTCTGTTCTATTCCACAGAACACAGGGATGATCTGAGCATCTGACACAAATGTCCCAATCTTGACATAATGATTTTTTGGTCAGGACCACCCAATTAGTGGTAGTTTGTTATAGTGGTACTTGAAAACAAATGCACAACTCTACAATTTAAGTCTTAGTCTCTTTTTATAAACAAGGAAACTGGGGCATTGAAAGATTAAAAACTTTACCCAGTGTCATACAGGTAGTAAGTGATAAGACTGTCATTTAATGCAGATCTGTTCTGTTTTAAAGCCTAGATGCTTTCTACTATATTGTGCTGCCTCCAAACATTAAGTTGTTAGTTTTGTTTTGTTTTGTTTTGTTTTGTTTTGTTTTGTTTTTTCATCTTGAAGACCACTTCTCTGGGTTTTGGAAGTGAGTTTTATCACAGAAAGTTCAAGAGTTAAGTAGAGCCATTGATTCGGTCTAGGAAAGACAAGGTTATTCAGTGGTGCCATGGGCAACTTACTCTTGGGCACCCATGGGGAACTGGAAAGGTGAAACCAGACATGAGTAGGGGGGGGGGCCTTTGAAAGTTGGGAGACTTTGTGCTAGCCTGCCTAATTGAGTTTGGATAAAGGGAATGGAAGAAAATTTTTGAGTAATTTTCCTGGGAGAGGACCCCAGCTCAAGTTGGGAGAGAGGCAATAAGATACCCAGAGAGCAGGTGGTTAAAAAAAAAGAAAGAAAAAGGAAAAACAAAAAAAAGAAAGAGACAAAGACCTAGGAAGAAAGATTTCCTAACTTTTATCAAAACTCTAGTCCAAGGGCCAGCTCTGCCAAGAAAGAAACTGTTATCAGCTGAGGTGTGGACTGTTCACTCCATGAAGGTGCCTGGCCAGGGTGGCGAATGGGAGTTGAAGTTCAGCCTGCATTCCTCCTACCAAGCTGTGTGCCATGGAACTGCACTGGGCCTGGTCAGCAAAAGATGCATTTTTTTCTAATTGACACTAAAGCATCCCAGAAGCTATCTGTGGCCTTGACCAGGAAATCATAATTTCAAGATTGAGATATTTGTATCAGACCCTCAGATCATATCTCGGTTCTATGTAATAGAACAGAGCTTGTTGGTTATTGTAGGATCAGAAAACAGTACTTTATAAAAATGGTTTCATGTTCTTGAGATTTTCTTTGTTTCCTTAAAAGTTTTTCTTCACTTATTGTTGCTATTGCTGGAAAGTCCCTTTTGTGAATTAAATAAGAAATGCAATTTGTATTTTTGGTTTTTTCACATTGGAACCAAAGTTTCAAGAGAAGGAACACCCCAGACGGCCTGTGGACTGCTGGACAGCACACAGGCAGAGAGAGGTGGTAACAATGTTCTGGGACTCACCATTTAGTGAGATCTCCATATGAGGCCTGGCTCTGCTGTGCAAATTGAACAAATTAACATCCTAAGTCTCATTTTCCTCACTGTATAATGAGAGCCTGTGCATTCATCCAATAAGTATTTACTAGGTGCCTGGTATTGTTTCAGTGTTAGCAGGGCAAGGTCCATATTCTCACAGAGATTAAATTCTAGATTTGGGGGAGAGGACAGGGAACAGACAGTAAGTGAAAATCTATATATAATTGAATGGATGGAATCCCTCTCCCCACAAATACATCAATAGGCATCTCTCTTTTGCATTTCTTGGTATCCTATTAGCCAGAGCAATCTATCTGTCAAGGAATAGGGTGAGGGGTACAGTAACGCAGTAGGAATGCAAAACTATTTAAATTTAATGTTTAGTTGCTGACATTCAAATAGAAAGATTTCTAAGTCAACAGCAAGATAGTAATCCTTGAAATCCAGGGGTTTTGTTTTATTTATTTTGTTTGTTTGTTTTGAGCAAGACCTATGAAGAAGACTAGCTGATTAGATGACAAAGTTTTGTTTTTGTTTTGTTTTTTGGTAGTTCCCTGGCTGGGAATCACATGACAAAATTTTAAGCACCTAGAACAGGGAGAAGGAAGAGATGAGGTGGAGGAAGGTAAAATCCAAGACGTGGAGGAGGAAAGGACAAGAAGAAGTTATATACCCATTTCCTGGGGCCCAACCTCAAACATCTGGATGGGTGTGGCAAAAGCTGAGGACATCAGGGTTGGGGCTGCTCCTTGTGGAGCACAGGAAGGCTCCCAGGTAGTTTTGCGAGATAAACCACAAGAAGCCCAATTAAGTTTGAATTTCAGATAAACAACAAATAATTTTTTTAAATATAGGCACCTCCCATGCAATATTTGGGACATGCTTACACTAATTTTTTCCTATTGTTTATCTGTAATTCTATTTGACCGAGATTCCTGTATTTTTATTTGCCAAATCTGTCTACACCACTCTGGCAGAACTTTTACCTTGAGCTCCAGCCCCCAGTGGTGTGGGAATGACGACATAGAAGTGGCAATAGGAATGTTGATAGCCCAAAGGAAGCACTCTTGTTCTTAGATTGTGGAATTCTTACATTGTCTTAGATTATCTGGTCTATCGTAAATGCTCCATAAGTATTACCTATTATTACCGCTGTAGCAATTGTGAAGCATTCTCCTTTTAGGTACCTGAGGAAAATGTAGGGGTCAGAGAATAAAGTGGACAAGAAGAGAAGAAAAGAGGGCTGATATTATTATTCTTGGGTGGAGTGGCATTGGCAAGGCTTATGTAAGACAAAAGTTTGGTGAGGCATGCTGGTTTAAGGAATGAATGTTCTCAATCCAGCCCTCTTATGAGACTTAGTGGCCCATGAGCCAATGGAATAAAAGAATATGGAGCTCTAACAGCATGAAGAACTATAGACCAGGAAATACAGTAGCCCACCATAGTTCCCCTTAGGGGAAACAAAAAGAGATCTAGTAGATGTGTGAGAGACACAGAAATGCATGTCTTTTAAAGGAAGTGCGGTGAAATAGTATTACCACATTTGAAAACTGCCAGAAAGCCAGCTACCAATTAAAACAACCAGCAAATTCCTTGCTGTTGAATGAAACTCAAGAAAAGCAATCTTTCTGAACAGCTTTGCTTTCTGAGTTTATGCCGAAATCCTTCTAATTAGTAATGAGAAATCTTATGGAAAATGAAAACAGTGTCCTAAGACCACAAAAACTAATTTCAAAATGGTGACAAAGAAATGGGCAGCTTACTGATAATGCTGATTTTCTTTTTCTTTAAAATATACATTTACTTTTGGGTGTACCTAGCTTTAAAATTTGCAAGTGATGTTACAGAACCATGAAAACATTTCCACAGCAGCAAGTTGTCAGCTGAGAGGACATAAAGTGCATTTGTAATTTTCTTTCTGATGATTGGCATAGAAACTTGGAAAATGGGCAGAAATAGTTGATGACTGACAATTTCTATAGCATCTTGTCTGCTTTGGTTGCTAAAATCTCTCAATGTGATGAGCTTCACACATATCTTAGGATCAGTCTAGGTAGAAAGTAGCTTTGTATATTGATGGTCCAGAAGGCTAAATCTATCTCAGTCACTCTGTAGAGCAATGCTTTGTGCCAATCAAATGCATCCTGACCTGACATACGCAGCGTTTACATTATGTGTTTTCATGAGGCTACTGTGGGTTAGTAGAAGCAGCAGCTAATAATATTTTTTTTATTTTTTTAGTGACATGCTGAAACAAAACAGAGATATCTGTCCATAGCAGAGTGAATTGCTACCCTGTAAACTCTACATCACTGTTTTGCCTTTTGGGAAAAAGATACAACTTTATTTTGTTAAGAAATGAAAACATAAAACCAAATAGCAAACTGCTACGAGTATGGAACACCATAAAGCACAGCTAAATAAGCGGTTTATGCTGTCCTCAGATGGCTAAAGTTTTTGTGGTCTGCTTGAGTTCTTCCCTGTGAGCCTAATATGAACCAATAGTGTGGTAAGTTTCCATCAGAGGGATTATATTAGCACCAAGTGTATGACCCTG
Source organism: Lyroderma lyra (assembly GCA_004026885.1). Taxonomy (NCBI): domain Eukaryota; kingdom Metazoa; phylum Chordata; class Mammalia; order Chiroptera; family Megadermatidae; genus Lyroderma; species Lyroderma lyra. The sequence goes on from PVJL010010685.1 coordinate 8,478, forward strand.
AACATAGTAGTCTCTCAATAAATTCTTAATTAATTAATTAGGAACTTGATAAGTTTTTGCCTTCAGGCTAGTATCACATCTAATCAGAAGTTGATTGTAACTATAAAACCACATGAAACTAACAGTGATCATAAGTTATATGTTAAAAAATTAATGGGAGAATTGATGCTGACTCTAAATGCACATGTGCTTATTGTTCCAGTCTCACAAAGCATCTGAAAACCACAGCTGTTGATAATGCTTTTGATTTGCCAGATCCTATAACAGCCCACTTACTTTGCCTTGAACATGGCATTTGTACCACATTAATGTTTGGCAAGCTTAATCTTTGCTAACTGCTGGCAAATGTGAACATGCTATAAAATATAAAAATATATTTCAGCCAAAGCCATTACCAGGTATATATTTGTTTGGATTTGACTAAGGACCTCTAATTTGTTCATGCACACTTGGCATCTTTGTGTTCTGCGTGGTGGCTTTGCTTGTAATGCATATATTACATGGCTAATAGTCAACTAAGTACAGTAGAGGAGGAAAAGAAAGAGGAGAGGAAGAAAGTCCTATTTTACATCTGTTGGCGTGACAATGAACCTCCACAAATTCTCACAGGGAACTCTTCCAATGTCCACTGTGCCCCACTTCCCCCCCCCCAACCTGCCCCACACTAAAAATATTTTTGAGTATTGTGTATTCCTTTTCATATCATCATATAAGAGAATCTATCCTTGCATTTATCTGGCTATAAGCTTCATAGTAGAATAAAACTATATTATCTTGCTATTTACCAACAAAAAGCTCAAGAAAACTATCATCTTGAATATTCTAATCCAATGGAGTTCTTCAGTCTGAAAATTCATAGCACCCATAAAGGCAGGATCAGTGTAGGTAATGTATGATATTGAGATCATTGTTCTGTTTTGTTCATCCACTCATTTAGACAAAGAAAGCCATAGCAACATGTTATAGGATGGAGTTTGTGATTTAGTTATACTCTTTCTCCAAGGAGTATCATAGAAAAATGTTCATTAACCTCCCATTTATTACCTAACTTTCCCATTTAATCACTCCCAAACCTCTTAAATATGGCATCTCCTTTTTATCTCATGATATGTTGTAAAGTAAAAAAGGTAAGAATTATGTAATTATTATTTTCATTGTACAGAATCTAAGGAAAGGCCAATTTCACAGAAAGACCAGAATTAACATCTGCTCATCTTAGCTCTCCATCCATGCCTATCTTTCAGTGTCTCATGACAGGAACCACACTCTATACATACTTTTAGTGCCCAGTGAATGGGCACATGTAATGAATAAAGAACACTGAAGAAGCATATACCCACATGTCAGGTTTAAATTGAATTCAGTTCTTTCAAGAAAATAAAACAGATCAACCCCCTCAAATAAACCAAAACAAAACAAAGAAACAGATCCTTTTCCTAACAGTCATTGACTCACTCACTCATTCATTTATCTAGTAGTGACTGAGCTTCTACTAAGTTCTAGGGGTTATCTTTGACATTATTCATTTCAGGGAGTGAGGGAGATAACATGTAAAACTACTTATCACAGTGCCTGATATATGAGAGGCAATCAATAAATTTAAATTTCTTTCTCACTTTGTTATGCTTAAAGTAATTAATCAATCAAAACCAATATTCAATCTAAAGAAAAGAATTTGCTTCCTATCCACTGTCACCATTCCTTTAAACTCTCCCTTTATGTATTAATAGTTACATCCTGTGACACTTAGGCATGAGCTGTTGAGTCAGGGAGAATAAATCACACTCAGGCAGAGTCATGGCTTGTGATGCTCGCTTGGCATTTTGTTTCTTTGTTGTAAAAGAGGAGCAGAAAGCTCAGTCAAGTGTCCTAGTATTAATAGTCTGTATCTGTAAACACACACACACACACACACACACACACACACTTTTAATAGGTTGAGTTGTTAACTTAGGCAAATAACTTTACAATTGAAAATAAGTATTTACTGTCTTCTGTTTGACTGAATTTAACTTATTTATAAGCAATTTATATAAATAGACACAATCTTAAAGCCCCTAAATACTTTCTGTTCCATCTTGCATCCTATTTTCTATTTCTTTTTGTCTTTTTTTTTCCCTGCTTTGCTCTCAAGATTAGGTCATATATATATATATATATATAGAGAGAGAGAGAGAGAGAGAGAGAGAGAGAGAGAGAGAGGAAAAATCAATCAGAGGTATCATCAATTTTTACCTATCAACAGAGTTTTCATGATCTATGCCAATTGCTACCACCAAATTGATCATGTAGCAATCCACGCTAATCCCTAAGACATCCAGAGTGAACAGATAGATACTTGTATAAACACTAACATAAAAGTAGCTGCAGGGCCAAGGTATTTAAAGAACTCATCTATGACCTCTACTGGTCATATTATTAAAATACAACAGCTATCATTCTTTCAGAAGTGTTTTCGTCTTTTCATTCATTCATTTAATACTTTATAGCATCTACTATGTGCCAGGCATTATTTATGGGATGACAGTAAACAAAATAGACAAAACAACCATTTCTTCTCAAAATTCACCTGGGGAAACATTTAAACTATATGCATTAAAGTAAGTTAATTGTAGAATATGTTAGAAGGTAATAAGTGCTTTTAAAAAAAAGTAAATCAAGGTAGGGGGAATCAAAAGTACAAAGGTAGTAAAGCCAGAGAAATGGGTTGCATAGTTAAATTGGATGTTCAGGAAAAATTTCAGTAAGAGTGTAGAATTAAGCGAAGACTTGAAGGAGGTGAGGACCTCGGCAATCTAAGTCCTAACACATAGGTTCTTGAAGTAGTTAAATTAGATATCATCCTGAGAGCAGGGTTCTTTTTCAGAGAATTTGCAGAGAGATTTTGGAGTCAGTCAGACTTGTATTCAAATCCTATATTGAGTAGCTTTTGCTGGAGCAAAACAAACAATCCCATATTCTCAGTGGCTTAAAAAAATGACTTATTTTTGTTCATATTTTGTGAGGTTCTACAGGTTAACTGTGGGTCAGGTGTGACTCTGATGGGCTCAGCTCAGCTAGCTTCAACTCAGATCCACATGCCATCTCATTCCAGGAGCTGGTGTAGAAGGAACCACCACCTTGGGGCATGCTGTTCTCATGGAGGCAGTCAGGACAGAAGTGTTCCTACTCAAACTACAAAATGTAAAGCTTTGCTCACCAGTAGCACATACCAGATCCATTCACATTTCATTGATCAACACAAGTCTCTGGAGTCACAGAATATATATCTGGTTCATATACAGAAGTATGGCAAGGACAAGGAAGGAATGAATCACTGTGAACAGAGAATACAAAATAACTTCAATGAGTTACCCAGCCTCTCTGAATCTAACTTGTCCATCTGTGAAACAGAAATAAGAACGAACTACCTGTGAGGAATAAATGAGATGTTTGTAAATGTATTCGCGCAATAACTGGCTTATAATAAGGGACAGTAAACATTAGTATCTCTTTTTGGAGGTGGCATAATCACTCTGGCCAAGTTTCTTGGGAGGCTTAAGAGTCTTTGGGGATATGCTGGAAAGCTGAGGAGCCTGGGATCCAAGAAACCTAGATTCAGCTCTTCCTCTAAATCCTGACTAAATTACCAATTTATAAAATAAGGCAGCTGTCTGAAGGACCTCTCCTGTCCAGGGCTAAAGACCCTCAGTTTGGGATAAATCATTTACAATAGGCTCTTGGTTTCTCTCTGGAGCCACTGTTTAGTTTTAACACCAGGTGGCGCAAGAAAACAATGTAAAAGTAAAGGACAAAGTGTGTGTGTGTGTGTGGGGGGGAATGGCGAGTTCTTGACTATTATTTTTTTATTATAGATTGTTATAAAACAAAATTCTTGCATCTTAAAGTTTCTCAGAAAGCACCTCTTTGAGGAAATGCCCTCCAAAAACAACAAATAAGCACTCTAGTCCTAGAGTTTCATACTATGAGAGAGGACCCCAGGAACCTAGTGGCTTCCTCCAACAATTTTTAGGATTTGACTTTGGAATTTGGAAGCCTCCCTCTTTGGGGGCAGAAGTTTGAGATAATTGGAGCTGTGCTTTAGGATGATACATCCAGTAGCCATGTGATGGGAGTAAGGATTGTTTGGCAAGAGGGAGAATTGCTTAAGAGAGGTTCTTGTAGCAGACCAGAGTCCATTTACAAGGGTCTTAAATAGTGGAGGGAGCCAAGCACAGAAAAGGATAAGATGTTGCAGAGACAGAATCCTAGAACTTAGCAATTATTTACATAAAGAGACTTCAAGTAGGGTAAGTCATCGTGGAAGGACTCCTGAACAACTAGGAAAATGTTAGGGCCACTGACGGAAAGTGGCAACATGACTTTGGAATGGCAGTACTCCTTGACCTCTCACATACAATGAGAAGAAACCATGAGTGTTTCTGCCCTCTTAGGTACTGAGACCACCCCTGGTATATAGAGGCTGGTCTGAAAAGGGCCAGACTGGCCTGCTGCGGAGAGTATTAAAACAATCCAATTGGTCTTTTCTCAAAAACTGTTTTCTTACACACGATTTTACTGGTGATAGTTTAAAATCCTGAGGCATTTATCTGTTTATAATGGGGGAGGGAGGCTATGTGTAGGGGGCAGGTTGTACATAAGAAATCCCTGTACCGTCCACTCAATTTTGCTGTGAACCTGAAGCTGCTCCTAAAAAATGAGATTTTTTTTTTAATCCTGGAGGACACTAGAAAGATGGTAGAGTAGAAAGCACTAAGAATCTGTCTCCCTCGCTAGACAACAGTTGCACTGGCAGAATCTGTCTGATGTAACTATTTTGGAACTCCGGACAGTTCATTGAAGACTTGCAACTTCCAGGGGTAGACTTGAACAGTTAACTTTGGTCAATTCCAGTTCCCAGCACAGTAGCTGCTACCCATTCCCTACCCGCAGCCATGAGGCAGGCAGCTGTGCATGTGTTCCTGGAGCAGCTTGTGCTCAGTTTGTAGGAGCCATGGTGGGCAAAAAGGACCTGTCCTACAAATTTCAGGGATCTGTGCTCTGATCACTGAATGCTGCTTCTGTTCACAGAGGTGAAGACAATGAGGCAGGCAGTCATTGTTGTTGCTCCTCCCCACATTAATGCAAGTGCTGTCTCACCTGGCCGAAGTGACCTCCAGAAAATGTAAAGGGCCATTGCCCCTTACCCCTCACCCCACTTTTTTTACCCCCTTCCTTTTTCTTTTTCCCTTTTTGGTAGTCAGATATTAAAGACTAGAACATAAAAAAGCCTGCCTATATGGGGAACATGGAAAAGTGCCAGGCATGCACAGGGAAAGGCTCAGAAAAGGCCTAAGGGGATCTTAAATATACACCTGAACCTGACTCTTACAGAAACAGCCTATGTAATACACACACACACACACACACACACACACACACACACACACAAACAGCAATCCCTGGGAAAGGAGGAGAATCTGATTTCCAGAGTTACATATTATTAGATTCACATGTTCAGTTTTCAATTTAAAAAAATCATAAGGTATACAAAGAAATAGAAAAGTTTGGCCCATTCTAAGAAAAAAAAAAAGATCAACAGAAACTGTCCCTAGAAAAAGATCTGATAGCAGAAATATTAGACAAAGACTTTGAAACATCTTTCTTAAAGATTCTTAAAGAACTAGAGGAAGATATGGAGAAAGTAAAAAACAAAACAACATATAAACAAAATGAAAACATCAGTAAGGAGATAGAAAACCTAAAAAACAATAAAAAAATCAATTCTGGAGCTGGAATGTAATAACTGAAATCTTAAAATTTACTAGAGGGATTCAAAGGCAGATTTGAGCAGGCAAAAAAAAAAAAAAATCAGCAAACTTGAAGAAAGGACAATGGAAATTATTGAGTCTGAGAAACAAAAAGAAAACTGACCGAGGAAAAGTTTACAGAGCCATAGAGACCTGTAGGATGCCATCAAGTGGACCAACATACATGTTGTAGGAGTCCCAGAAGGAGGAAAGGAAGGGGCAGAGAGAATATTTGAAAAAATAATGGCTGTAAAATTCAACTGCATGAAAGATATGAATATAAACATCCAAGAAGCTAAAAAACACTCCAAGTAAGATAAACTCCAAGAGAACCACAGCAAGACACATGATAATCAAACTTTCAAAAGCCAACAACAGAGATCATTTTAAAAGCAGCATGAAAGAAGCAAATAATCACATGCAATAATACTCAATATGATTATCATCAAATTTCTTATCAGAACCTTTGGAGGCCAGAAGGCAGTGGGCTGATATAATCAAAGTGCTAAAAGAAAAATCTTGTCCACCAAGAATTTATCAAAGCTGTCCTTTCAAAGGTAAGAAAGAAATTAGGACATTCCAAGATAAACTAAAGTCAGGGAGTTTCTTACCACTGGACCTGCTTTGCAAGAAATGTTCAAGGGAATCCTATAGGGCAAATGAAAGGGCACCCGAAGCTATAAAAGTAATTCAAAGCTATATGAAGAAATAAAATCTCAATAAATGTAAATACATTAAAAATGATAAAAACTAATATTATTGTAACAACGGTTTGTAACTGCACTTTTTGTTTCTACATGATACAAGAAACTAATACATGTAAAGAAAAAAATAAGCAGACTAAAAGCTAGTATTATTGTAATTTTGGTCTGTAACTGCCAATCCTGCTTTCTACATTATTTGAGACTAATGTATTTAAAAGAATTAGTAGTTTATGTTTTGGTGCATACAATGTACAAAGATGTAATTTTATGACATCAACAGCTGAAAGGAGTGGGGATGGAGATATAAAGGGGCAGAGCTTTGTATGTTATTAAAGTTAGCCTGGCATAAATTCAAATTACTGTGTTATCACTTTAAGTAATTTAATGTAATTCCCATGGTAACCATAAAGAAAATAGAATATACACAAAAGGAAATGAGAAAGCAATTTAAACATTTTACTACAAAAAGAATCAACTAAACTGTAATGCAAGAAATAAGGAATAAAAAGACAGTAATTCAGGAAATGAGGGATAAAAAAAGTTACATAAGGCATGTTAGAAAGCAAATAGCCAAGTGCTATATCAATAATTATTAACTGTAAATGGATTAAATTCTCCACTCAAAAGACAGAGATTGGCAGAAAGAATAAAAGCACAGGATTCCATTATATGTTGTCTATAAGAGACTCACTTTAGATTCAAAGACACAAATAGGCTGAAAGAGAATTGATGGAAAAAGATATTTCATGCAATAGTAGCTAAAAGACACCATGGGTTGAGGTACTAACATCAGACAAAATAGACTTTAAGTTGAAAATGTTCACAAGAGTCAAAGATGGACATTATATATTAATAAAAGTTTCAATACAGCAAGAAGATATAACAATTATAAACATTTGCACACCCAACGGAAGACAATCAAAATAGGTAAAGTAAAAACTAACAGAATTGAAGGGAGAAATAAGACATTTCTACAGTAATAGTCAGAGACTTAATATGGATTATCACAATAATGGATAGAACAAGCATACAGTAGTAAGGAAATAGATACTAACCCAAAGACCACCTGGATCTATCAGACATATATAGAACACTCAACTCAACTACAACAGCATCCACATTCTTCTTAAGTATACATGGAATATTTTCCAAGACAGATCATATGTTAGGCCACAAATTAAGTCTCAGTGGATTTTTAAAAGATAAATATTGTACAAAGTATCTTCTGTGACCACAAGGGGTAGAAGTTAGAAAACAGTAACTGAAGAAAAACTGGAAAATTTACAAAATTGTTGAAAGTAAACAATCTCTTTTAAACAACCAATAGTTCAAAGAAGAAATCAAAATGGAAATTGGAAAATACTTAGAGGATAATAAAAACAAAAATATAACATTAAAACTTATGGGATATAGCAAAAGTAGTGCTCATGGGTCAATTTAGAGTAAACACCTACATTAAAAACAAGAAAGATCTCAAATCAATGACCTAATTTTATAACTTAAAGAATTAGGAGAACAAACTAAACCCAAAGCTAGCAGGAGGGAACTAATAAAGATTAGAACAGAGATAAATAAAATAGAGAATAAAATAGAGAACATCAATGAAACCAAAACTTGGCTCTTCAAAAAGATCAACAAAACTGACAAACCTTTAACTATATGGACTAAAAAAAAAAAAATAGAAGAATTTAATTATTAAGATCAAAAGTGAAAGTAGGGCCATTACTATTATTCTAATAGAAATAAATAGGATATAAAGGAGTATTATGAAGCATTGTATGCCAATATATCCTAGATTAATTAGAACAAATTACTAGAAATCCCAAACCTACTAAGACTAAATCACAGAAAAATAGAAAATGTGAATAAACTTATAACTAATAAAGAAACTGAATTAGGAATATAAAAAAAGTTTCTCCTGACAAAGAAAAGCCCTGGACCTGATTGCTTCACTGATGAGTTCTTTATATTTAAAAATCCAATATTTAAAGAACTAGTATCAATCTCTTTTAAAATTTTCCAAAAAATTAAAGAGGAGGAACACATCTTAATTCATTCAATGAGGCCAGCACCACCTTTATACCAAAGCCAAAGACACTAAAAGAAAAATATCAACCAATATCCCTTATAAATACTGATGCAAAAACCCTCAACAAAATACTAGCAAATCAAATTCAACAGCATATTAAAATGGTTATGCACCATGACCAAGTGGGATTTGTTTTGGAATGCAAGGATGATTCAATATACAAAAACCAATTAAGATAATATACCAAATTAACACAATAAAGGGAAAAAATCAATTGATGCATTAAAAAGCATTTGAAAAGATTCAACACTCTACCATGGTAAAAAAACAAAACAAAAAAACACTAAAAAACTAGGCATAGAGGAACATTACTGCAACACGATAAAAGCCGTTCATGAAAAACACACAGCAAACATCATACTCAATGGTAAAAGACTGAAAGCTTTTCCTCTAATATCAGAAACAAAACAAGGATGCCCACTTTCACCACTTCTACTCTGCATAGCACTGGATACTAGCCAGACTAATTAGGCAAGTAAAAGAAATAAAAGGCATCCAAATTACAAACGAAGAAGTAAAATGATCTCTGTAGATAACATGATCTTATGTGTTGAAACCCTTAAGATGCCGCAAGGAACCAACTATTAGAACTAATAAATGATTTCAACGAAGTAGCAGCATACAAGTCAACACACAAAAATTAGTTACATTTCTATACACTAACATTGAACAATCTGAAAAGGAAATTACAAAAACAATTCCATTTGTAATAACATGAAAAGAAATAAAATACCTAGGAATAAACTTAACCAGGAAAGTGAAAGACTTGTACAATTGCTGAAAAAAATTAAAGAAGACAAATAAATGAAACACATCCCATGTTCACTGATTGGAAGACCTAATATTGTCAAAATGTCAATACTTTCAAGTGATCTACAGATTAAATTCAATTCCTATAAAAATCTCAATGACATTTTTCTGCAGAAATAAAAAAAAAATCCTATAATTTATTTAGAATCTCAAGGGAATTTGAACAACTACAACAGTCTTTAAAAAAAAGAACAAAACTGAAGAACTCACACTTCTTGAGGTCAAAGTTTACTACAAAGCTACAGTAATAAAAGCAGTGTGGTACTAGCATTTGACTGACATTTATACCAATGGAACAGAATACAGAGCCCAGAAATAAACCTTTGCATATATGGTCAACTAATTTTTTTGACAAGGGTACTAAGGCCATTCGGTGGGATAAAGGACAGTCTTTTCCACAGTAATGCTGGGAAAATTGAATATCCATACACACACAAATAAAGTGAACCCTTACTTAACACCATATATAAAAATTAACTCAAATTGAAGATCTAACTGTAAAACCTAAAATAATAAAACTCACTGAAGAAGACACAAGTCAAAAGCTTCACAACACTAGATTTGGCAATGATGTGACACCATATTGAACTTCATGAAAATTTACAAGTTTTTGAGCATAAAAAAACACTATCAGACTAAAAAGGCAACCCACAGAATAGGAAAAAAATATTTTCAAATCATACATCTAATATCTGGATTAATATTCTGAATGTACAGAAAACTCCTAAAACTCAATGATACAAAAAACAACCAACCCAATCAAAAATGGGCAAAGGACTTGAATAGACAGTTCCAAAAAAGATACACAAATGGCCAATAAGCTTGTGAAAACATCACTAATCATTAGGAAAATGCAAATTCAAACTACAATAAGATAACACTTCACACCATTAAGATGGCTACTATAAAAAAAAAACCAAAGTGTTGGTGAGGATATAGAGAAACTGGTACTCTTGTGTACCATTGGTGTTAATGTAAAATGGTACAGCCACTGTAGAAAAAAATATGGAGTTTCCTCATAAAAATTACCAGATGATCCAGCAATTTTATTTCTAGGTATTCGAGGGCTGTCCAGAAAGTATCTAGCCATACAAACATTCTTGTTATATTGACAATGGCTGGATTCTTTCTGGACAGATCTCCTATATCCAAAAGAGATGAATGGCTAAGTAAAATGTGGTACACACCATATTTTGCCATGTATAATGTGCACTTTTTTGCCCAAATTTGTGATGGAAAAACAAGGATGTGCATTATACATGGGCAGTACTAATTCCGTATCTATATAAATGTTTTTAATTGTTTTATTTATGCTTATAAGTTAAAAGTGCAACTCAAGAAATCAATAACAGTATCTGTATGCAAAATAATACCATGGAATGTGATCATTGTTTTTTTATATGAAAAATTTTATACAAAAAATTTCTTGTACCTTGTATCTGTTCTTATTTTACAATTGTTACATAAAATTTCTTATACCATGTTAAAAAAATAAGTGCTAAACTTCATTTATATTACCAAAAAACATGTATGTAAACATAAACAAATAAAAATTTGAATTAAAAAATTCAAATGAAAAAATTTTTTCCCTGAAAGTTTGGGCCCAAAACACGGGTGCATATTTTAATGGTATCACTTTATACATGGCAAAACATGGTATATGTACATGGACTATTATTCAGCCTTTAAAATAAGGAGATTTCTGCAATGCTACAACATGCATGAACCTTGAGGACATTATGCTAAAATAAGGCAGTCACAAAAAGACAAATATTTAATGATTTCACCTATACGAGCTACTTAGAGTGGTCAAATTCAGGGAGACAAAAAGCAGAATGGTGGCTGCCAGGGACTATCAGGGAAGGAGGAATGGGCAGTTATTGTTTTATGGGAATAGACTCTCAGTTTTTCAAGATGAAAAATGTTATGAAGATGGACTGTGGTAACGGTGCCCAACACTATGAATGTATTTAAAACCACTGAACTGTACCCTTGAAAATGCTTACGGTACTAAATTGTATGTTACATGTTTTTTACCAAACTTTTTAAAAATTGAAAAAACACAGCAGCAAAACTAAGAGGGAGGAAAGGAAGGAAGGCAGCAAGGAAGGGAGAGAGGAAGTGAGGGGAAATAAATCTGGTGGCCTTCCTCTAGATTCTTGTTTGTTAATGTGGTAATGTCATTACATGATACAGCAGAAGGGGCAGTGGCTTTGGGTCGTATAGGCCTAGGATTAAATCCAAAAGTCCAGCTCTGCAGTATTATTTCTTCATTTCTCCTGTATAAACCTGACCAGAAGGAGCAAGTTTATTTTAGGCTTCTAAGGTACTCTATTGCCTTGAGCCACATTGGACTTCTTGAAAATTTTAAAAATTCTGTTACTTAATGTCTCCGAGTCTCAATCACATCCATAACACAGGGGAAATGATATCAATCTCCTAGATTTGCTGTTGAGAAATAACGGTAGCTACAGAGTAAGTAATCAGTAAATGTCAATTCTGTTTCCCTTTAAAGAAAAGGCTACTACGCCTTTATGTGAATCTGTCAGACCAACTCAATGTCAGCACAGAGACAGATATAATGGCCTTGGTTATCTATGACCACGTTTTGTAAGAAATGCTGATTGAGCACTCATGATGTGAGATATTCAAAAATTAAAACTATTAAGCTGGCCTATAGCTTGAGATAGGATATTCACTGGTCCACAGTAAATAAAGGAGAAGAGAAAATTACACAATGTACCTCTGTACTCATTACTCAATCTCTACCTAACTGAAACCTTGCTTCATAAGAGATTAGCCACAGCCTCTGGGAGCAATAAACATCCTGAATTGCAAACCCCATTTTGCCATCTCAAAGAACCTTTATAAATCTCAGTTGCAGTGAATGTATCTCTTATTTTATATATAGAATGACTATTTAGAGAGAACTTCTATGACAGTCATCATTTTTAGTCCTTTGGCCAATGCTCCAAATCGAAGCGAGAAATTAACATGTAATGTTAATTTTTCAACTTTGTATTTAAAGGGAAGGTAGTTGGCTCTTCTTCAGGGACACAGGGCAATTTCTGGGATGTAAGGCTAGCAGCTAATATCCACAATTGGGTTGTCACTGCTGCTTCCTGCTCCTTCTGGAGATGGGCAAAAACCATTGGTCACCAAAAGACCAATGGACAAATGTCCTAGAGCAAACAACAACTATGTACCAAGAGGTGTCCACAGTTTACTCTCTGGGAAGGAGTCAACTAAGCAAGAATAATAGATGGTGCTCCATCTTCATAAAAGTGAGGGATAAGAATGTCAGGATAAGTTATAGAAGCACATACATGGGCTGTCCAGAAAGTATCCAGCCACGTAATATGAAAAATAGAAGCATTTATGGCTGGATTTTTTCCAGACAGCCTTCATATTCTCTCTGATGTGGGGGAATGGGCAAAGCTCTACACCTTCCCACAGCTACACTGAACATGGCTGACAGAAGCATGGACCATTCTTGTTCTGCTTCAACACTCTACCCTTTCTTCATGGAACTCAAATCGCTCTCCTTTTCAAGTTACTTCACCACGGGGCACAAGGGGGTTTGCGTAGGAACTGTGATTAATGGCATAATCCTTCCTTTCCCACCCCTTGCTGAATCATCATGGGGCCTCACCATGGTCCACCCTGTCGAGATGAAGAGGACAGCAAGGACCACAAGAAGTGTCAAGTTTGTTACTTGGTACAACTGTTTGGTAATGGTATGATTATAGATAATTTAAAAGTATCCTAGGCTGCTTTTACAGAATTAAGTAGGGAGATGACATGCTGGGATGGTTTGTGTTGAATTTAAATAGAGGTACAGATGTCAGGAAAATAGCCCCAGGGCTGCTTGGGTGGAGCTTCACGGGATGGCAATACCCAAGAAGGAGTCACAGTGTTCTGGGGTCTGGCACTCAGTGGGCAGGTTGTCCAAACAATGGATTTTGTCTGTACTGTTGGGCAATTAGTTTGGGGGGCTAACCTATGCTAATGAAACCCTCAAAAGATTGACATATCAAACAAAACACAAATGTATTTATTTGTAACAGGTCTATAATAAACCTTTTCAGGGACCTCCATATTTGCTTCCTCAATCCCACCCATTATCAGGGTAGCTGGGAGGCTAAATTCATCTTACTTGTTGTTAACTGCAGAACAAAGATTCAGAACAAAAAGAGAGGGATAAATGGAAGGGGTGTTTCATCCAGGTATTGGAAAGCCTTCCGAGTGGAATGTGATTTCCAGCTGATGTGAGTACACGTGACCTCCAGGAACAGTGTCTCTCTCCCCTCCCCTCCGGAAAGTCTGAGCTATCAGCAACAAAATCTCACTGCCAGTAGCCCCCTTTCTAAACAAATGCAGATTACTTATTTACCATCCCTCCAACCGCTGCTCCTACTTTTCTTGAGATGGAGTGCAATACAGTTCTCAGTGCTTGGTTTTATATTCAGTCATTTACCTGAAACTATACTTGGCTCATCCTAGCTGTCCCAATCGTCTCAGTCCCTCGTAACTAGTTGTCAGAGAGGGTGACTGAAGGTTGGTCTCTTCAATTATGTGTTGGTTCTTGTTACTTCCTCGGATGAAATGATTTCCAACTTCTGGGGGCACTTTAATAGGCATCTGACAAGTTCCCACATCTGCCTGGAGGCAGAAAGATGCCTCCCACAACCTTGTTCAGCACCAATTATTCTGTTTGTCTGTGGAATGTGTTTGGAACGTGTTTTATTTATTTTGCCTGCACAAATTCCTGCCTTCCTAGAGGAAGAGGTGAATAAACCACCCTCCTCTCCTTCTCCCCCTAAGAAATTTTTCCACCTTAGGTGGGCCATCTGTTTCTCCTAACACAGGTCTGCTTTGACTTGAATTAAATACATCTTGTCCCAGGCATTTTGCCAGCTAGAGGTTTCAGGAAATGGAGCAACTACAAGTGGTTTCCGTGTGATGTCAGATCTTTTTTTTTTTTTTTTAATGCAACTTATGGAATTAGCTTAAAGGAAATTGTGCATCACTGCTCACAGGAGTGGTCCAGAGTGGCAAGAGTCCCAGAGTAACAACCAAAGTGTATGTGAATTTCCAAAGAGATACCATTGAGACATGTTGGTAGATCCAGCTATGGGTCTGATAAAACTAAGTATTTGCTTTGGACCCAAAGCAGACCCCCAAGCTAAGGGTTTTCAACCCCTGATGCAGATCCAATCACTTTTGGAGTTTTCAGTCTCGGTCACACTCCACTGGCTGCTTCTGATGCCCAGCCATGTTGAGAACAACTTCCCTAAAACCGCTGGAGATCAGAGGTGTCTTCTTAAGCTCCCAAACTACTGGAGGAAAAATTCCCCACAGCAGAAAATGTTTCAAAATGTACAGCTGCACATAAAAAGAAATGATTCACAAAATGAAAGGATAACATAAAGAATGGGGAAAGTATTTGCAAATCATATATCTGATAAGGGATTAATATCTAAAATACCAGGGTGCCAAAAAAATATACACACATTTTAAGAGTTGTTATTTATGTACTACTTTTCAAAGTTGAATTGAATTATGGTAGCAATGTGTAGTATGATGTTGGCTCAAAAGATGGCATTAATAAAATGAATGCTCGTGTCACCATGTGACAGGCGGGACAGTCAAAGAAAATGGCAGAAGCACAGTGGTGGTTCGAGGAGCACCAGACCATTTCCAAGGACAATGGAGAGGACGAAGAAGTGTGTTTGAGTTTCCCCCATGTTCTCTGGACTTACCATCCCTTGACTTCTACCTATGGGGGACCTTAAAGGATGTAGTGTACCACAGAAAACCGGCTACACTGGTGGTACTACAGGAAGAAACTGAAATGCCATACACAGCGATACAAGTGCACACTTTGGTCAATGTTGCTCAAGCAGTAGTTTGTTGTAATCAAAAGTGTCTGGATGCTGATGGTAACTGCTTTGAGCACCTCTCATAATTGCAGAAGTCAAAGGTGACTTGCATTCATCTTTTGTTATTGGTATATATCAAGTATTACAAATTAAATAGTTTTTTTCCTTTCTTAAAATGTGTATACATTTTTTTGGCCCATCTGTATATGTAGGACTCACACAAGTCAGTAGCAAAAAAAAAGAAACCCACAAATAATTCAACTAAAAATTGGAAAAGTTCTATTTATAGTTCCTCAAGCAATTCCACTTCTGCGTATATATCTGAAGGAAACGAAAACACTATGTTGAAGAGATATCTGCACCCCCTTTTTGACAGCAGCATAATTGACAATAACCAAGACATGAAAACAACCCAAGTGTCCATCAGTGGATAAAGTGAGAAAGAAGTTGTGGTATATTAAGTCAATAGAATAGTCAACCGTAAAAAAAGGAAATCCTGCCATTTGTGACAGCATAGATGAAACTTGAGGGCATTATTATACTAAGTGAAATAAGCTGGACAAAGACAAATACTGTATAATCTCACTTATATGTGAAATCTTAAAAATAAAAAAAAAAACAACTCACAGGTGGTGGAGGAATTGGATAAATGTGATCAAAAGACACAAACTTCCAGGTATAGAATAAGTAAGTACTGGTGATGTAATGTACAAAGTGATTACTATAATTAACAGTGAGTTCTCTATGGTATATTTGAAAATTGTTTAAGAGAGTAGATCCTAAGAGTTCTAATCATAAGGAAAAAAACTTTTTCTTGTATCCATGTAAGATGATGTATGTTAACTGAATTTACTGTGGTATCATTTCACAACATATGTGAATCAAGTGATTATGCTGTACACTTTAAACTTATATATGTCAATTACATCTCAATAAACCTAGAAAAAAGGTACAAACTTAATCTAGAAGATAACAAGCTGTGGGAGGCAACAGTAAGCTGAGGGTGACATGGTGCTCAGATTGTTTTCTGACATTGTAATTCAGAGACTCGAGGGTGGAACAAGGGGTAAATCACAGAGACAATAACGTGGCCTTAGCTTGGCAACTGTGGGCCAAGCTAAGGCTTTAGCTCAGAGATAGGGCATCTGCAAGTTAACTTGAGTAACTTTAAGAGATAAAGCAAAATCAGTAGCCGCTGCTGGAATCAACAGATAAATATAAAAGTTACTTTATAGAGGTGAGAAACAGAAGAAGTAGATATCATAAAATAGAAGAAAAGCATTCATGACTTATTCTAACACATGTGGGAGAAGACTTGGAGACTTTCTGAACTATTCAGAAGGGATTGGGTCACGATGGATATTCAGAGAAAACACTCTGGCATGGTGTCACTGCAGGCTAAAATATGGAAATACTGCCATGGTAAATAGTTTAAGTTAGACAATATGCCACAGGATGGTAACATCCAACGGTCAATGTGTGGTGATGGGACTTGGGACAAATATACATACACACCGGGGCATAAGCTAAGCAGACTGAGGTGGTAGCTGGAGGAAATGCAGTCCCTGTCTGCTGCTCAGAAGGGGCCCACGATGGCCGAGTGGTGGGGCAGGCTCAGCTGGTGGCAGTGTGGAGGTGGGGGTAGAAGCAAACGCCCTCCAGGTACAGACTATGTGAGACGCACAGAACATGGGGGACAGCCAGTTCACCCTCTCACTGCAGCAACTGCCTGGTCCCAGATCTAATGAGCACTGATTTGATGGAGAAGACTTTGGGAATTTGATACAGTTTCCTCCATAAAATTGTAGCTTAGAGATAGGCAGCACTTAGTTCTATGAGAGCTTATCAAATATAAGACCACATCAGTAATTTCTATAAGTCAAAAATGATTAAATCATTAGAGTGATTTCATCACCATCTTACCTTGTAATACATGGTAGCTTCATGATATACAGTTTAGTTTAGAGACTAGAATGGAAATGTATAAATTTTTTAGTTATATGCTGACTATTTACATATTGATTACATTTATTTATAAAACTTACACTGACACACAGGTTGTTAAACATCATCCTTAGATTGCACAATGTGGAACTGGGGGGATAATGATTCAGCTCAGGGTTTTAAATGGCCTCGATGTCCCCCGGACCCCAATTTCACATTGGTTTGACTTGGGAAAATATGAATTTCATTTGATTTACAAATGAAATGTCATTTTCCATTTGTTGCTGATGATTGGGCCTACCAAACCTAGTAAAAATTTCCCAGTCATCACTCTTCTCGTGCTTCCTGCATCTTCAGAAGGATCTGCTATGCACCTGCAAGATGCAAATGAGGCAAAAGAAAATGGCTATGCTGGGCTTTTGGTAACTTTGCCAGGACAGTGAAGGCCACAGGGCCATTCATGAAACGAATAGTTACTGGGCACTTAAACTGTGCCAGGCACAGTTCTAGGCACTGAGGGTACATAACAGAATAGACAAAAATCCTTCCTCATGGAGCCAACAAGTGATTGCAGGTGGTGGCCATTATTCAAAGGCAAAGGAGAGATGGAACCAAGGAGACAGTTGGGCTCTCATTTCACACCCTCTCCTGTGCACTCTGCCACCTTGGGTCAGTTACTAGAACACTGTGATTAAGTGTGCAGTTTAATGTGAAACTAGTCTACTTTAATCATATGGGTGGGTACCAGGAATGTACCCTGCTCCAAATTTACTGCTCCTCTGTCATGGCTTAATATCTAAAATTCTGCCATTTGATAAGCATTTTCCAACAAGTATTCTGTGGAATCTAGTCCTTTAACATGCTTAGTTAAAAAAATAAAAAATAAAGAGGTTCAGTGGTTAAACAAATTTGGAGACTCAAAATAAACTGGCATATTAGATATAATCTGTAAGACTTCCATTGGTTTTAGATTCAAAATGTGGGCATCTCCTGTTTTTCTAATTACTTGCTTAAGCCTCCATCCCTCCATAATGGAGGTACAGTATCTCTCTCTTAAGGACACCCCATTCCCCAAGTGGTCCTGGAATCCTGGGAACTTGCTTAGTCCAAAGGGAACAGTCTTGTTTCAAAGTTCCCTGTAGAAAGAACTGATCAGTTCATTAGAAATTCTGATTTTAATCTCTTCTACATGGTGTCACTGTTGAAAACTGGTTCTGACAGGCTCCAATGAGCCTTTGTCCTGCCCTAAGGATGTCCTTTCTGCTTCAGAACCCTGTGCAGGTAGCAGGGGGAGCACTGAGGACATGGGCTCCCAAGGTGACAACTAATTGGATTTACACTCATACAATCAGCCACTGTTCCTCAAACACGACAGCTTTGCCCAGGTGGCCAGGTGTAATTGGGTTTCTAACCACAGCTACATACTGTGTAGAGAACACGCTGTCTCCTACAAACCTCTAGGCCCTAGTGTTGAGCCTAAGTCACTGAGCCAGACTCCCTCTTTTTCTTTGGGTGAACTTTCATGTTTTTTGCTACCAGGGGACCTCCATCAGGGCTATCTCAGCCCTTCAGAAAGCTCTAATGAAGTTGAATCTTAAAAGGGAAGGAGACTGTGTCTTGATCCTTTTCCCCCAGAGTATCCCTGGCCCTAGGTAAGCATGATTCAGCATATTGGAGGGATAGTGAGAAGAAAAATCTTTGTAAATGTTCCTTCCCCAGACATATGTATGTGTGCTCACTTTATATTGTCATAATTAGGAATATACAGAAAACTATCAAAGAAGGTTCAGAGTTCAGTGTCGTGTTCTGTCATGCTGTTTCTCTGCTAAATACCTGGATTAAGTTTCAAATCACTACAAAGGTGTCTGGAAAGTTAGAATGCTGAAAAATCATTGGTTATGAACAATTTGGCTCAAGTTGTTTATCAGATTTCTCCTATTTGAGAGGTAGCTAGAATCTGGAAGGATATAGAACATAGCACTTATAAAGTTCCATGGGAACAAAGGGTAGAAAGACATTCTAGGACTTGCAGGCAATTAAGCATCTGAAGTGCCCCCTCATTCCCCATGTCATGCAGAGAAGGAAGGGCAATGAAAGAGAGAGGAAGGTTTTACCCTATTCCAATTTTGTATATTAATAAGGGCACTGCCTATCTACAGGAGCCCCCATCTAATACATCATAAGGTACATTCTCCTTCAGAGGTAATTAGACTCCCAAGAATTTGTCTCCAGAATTCCTTCCTGTGAACTAACTAACCCCTAAAACCTTCTGGGCTTCTCAGTAAGCCAGTCCTCATCTCTGTGAGTCAGGCTCCTAATGGAGAAATAGCAGAACCTTTCAGGTCAAATAAGAAAATCCAAGCATTTGCCAACATGGCTTTAGATGCATTAATTTTCGGACATGAAAAAGACCATAATTTTTATGGAGGAGAAATACATTGAACTAGTACAATATTATTAAATCTCTTGTTCTCACTGGTACTTGACCATCTCCATTTGCTCAAATATTTTACATCAAGTGACTTAAGACACAAAATAAAACATAGCATATACTGTTACAGCTTTCTTGATACTGGGATATTTTATACTCAGCCTTACTGGACCAATCGGCACAAGTCACTTAGATACTGTGGGGAAAATGCAATGAAAGTTCTGTAAGGTAGTAACAATGTGGGGGCAATTTTTATTAATCCATCTCCAAAGAAGGGGCCTCTTTGGAATACTTATATTAAAGGCAAAGCCTAAGGTACCATTTGATAAAAAGACCTTTTTTTGGTTTGGTTTTGTTAAAATTATCATGTTTTAGACTTTTAGTTAACATATTTGCCTCCTACCCATATCTTATGGAATAACAAGTTGTGTTTTAGTAGGATTATACTGTATGTAAAACACATCACATATTTAGAGATGAAATATCCAGGGAAAATATTTCCATTGCTCATGATTTCTTGGCATTTAAGGGCTCCTTGAAGTAATGGTTGATTCTAGGACCAGGATGGGAAATATACAAGATAAGCCTAGGGTATCCTGTAGTGCCAGAAAGTAAGGAAGTTTTGGGAAAAAACCAAACACCCAGTAAGGGTATATAGCAAAAAAGACACAGGAGACAAAGAGTTCCCAATAACCAAAGCTGAAACAGTTTAAGCAGCAGTAATATTGGATTATAATCTAAAGTATAAAATAAATATCTATGAGTTTGTATGGATGCAAATAAATAAATGAGGGGAAAAGGTACAGCATTCCAAAAAATTTACGTAGATCCTTTGCTTTCAAGGAGAGTATAACCCACTAGTCCTAAATGTGAGCTGTGTGTAGTAGCTTCCTTCCAAAGAGTGCTGTATGGAAAGAGAAAGAAAACAAGTAACTTTATAGTGGAGACACCTGCCAAGCACCTCGTTGGCCAGGTGATCAAGGTTCATGTCAATAGTGATAAGTCATGTTCACAGTATGTACCTTTGATATAATGTGATGAAAATAGCACTTTAACTTTTGGTCTTTTTCCCAAAATCACGTAACCCAAGTTTCATCATAAGATAATTATTAGACAAATCTCAATTGAGGGACATTCTACAAAACACCTAAAAAGCACTCCTCAAAACTTGTAAATGTCACCAGAAGCAAGGAAAATCTAAGAAACTGTCACAGTCAAGAGAAGCCAAAAGAGATGTGACAAATAAATGTAATAATGTGGTGTCCTAGAAGGGACCCTTGAACAGAAAAAGGATATTCATTTTCTAAGTAAAAGCTAAGAAAATGAATAAACTATGGACTTTAGTTAATAATAATATATCAGTATGGATTCAGTAATTATAGCAAATGTACCACACTAATGTAAGATGTTAACTAATGGAGGAAACTGTGTGTGGAGTATATAGGAAGTTTCTGTGCAGTTAGCAATTTTTTCTGCAAAACTAAACCTATCCTAAAAATTTAATTTTATTTAAAAACATGTTGAGAGTCATATACTCATAAAAAGTGGGAAATGGAAGGGACCACAAAAATAATCAGTTAAACCCTTTACTAATTTATAAGGGCGAAAACTGAGGATTAATAGCAGGATTTAGCAGCCTGCATTTCAAAGAAGGCCTTGAGAAAACAGTGGTAGCTAGCTGCTGAAATGCATCCTTACTGATGCTAAATGTCAATCATAGAACACGGTAGACAAATAATTACTAAATGGTGAATAATTCCCCCAAGCCTAACCTCTATTTCAGTATTTTATCCATTTGCTCATTTATTTATTAACTCATTCACTTACTTAACAAATATTTACTGATGGGCATTACAATTTTACTTCTAGAATTATAATCACTTGGAAACAATGCAAATGACTGACATTTTGGCAATTTTCCATCTCTGACATTGTAGGAACCTCTATTTAGCTGACTCAAATTTATAAGTGTCCAAGGAAGAATGGTTCCAAGCCAAGTATTAACAGAAAATAGACTGAAGAGACACATTGAGAGTGATGGCTCTGTGAGTCACAGACAGCACGTATGGTTCATGTACACTCAATTATGGGCTACAACCTTTTTGAACAGTATTATTATTTTAATTCTTCAGTCTCTCATTCTACTTTCAGTATTTATTGAGGCAATAGGCTAAGAGCGCAGTTTTATCTTGCTTTCTAGTTTCAGTTCCCCGATCTTGGCCAAGTTGCCTAATCTTTTTGAGCCTCAGTTCCCCCATGTGAACAATTACTTCATAAAAGAATGTTACTTGGATTAAATAAGCCAACATTTGTAAAGTGTTTAGCACACATGGAAATGACATTATTACTAGTATCATTACTACTATCATTATCATTACCAACCAACCAGATGCTTGTACCCGGGAAACAACTTTGGGAAGCTTAGGGCAGTATCTTAGGACCTACAAAAGAATACACATTTCTACACTTAATCAATCTTTTGATCCTTCTAGGTTTGACGAGTGGGTTGTTTCCAATAAACCACAACATGATTGTTGGGATCTGGGCTATGAGTCTATTTACTGTCAGTCCACCAATGCTTTTTTTTTCGACTGCCAGGAAACTAAAGGGGTTATTTTCAAGTTCCTTTCCTTTTTGCTGTCTTTTCCGACCAAAGTTTTTCATGTTAACATTATTATTCATTCTAAATATTCTATGGACTCCTAAAACTGGATAGTTTTTCTTAACACACTTCTTTCCTCATGTTCCTTTCTCTGACTTTCTTTCTATCATATTTAAAGATTATGTTACCTAGGGTGTTCACAACATCTATGTATAAATGCTGTGACAAAGTCCATCCCTTCCAGGGGGTGCCTTATTCTCTATGTCCAGGTAAAAGAGGTCTCATGTTTGCTATTTGGACTAAACGTTTCTGAGCAAGAAGGCTCCCCGTACAATCCTCACGCTCTGCCTGTCTGGAAATCCCAGCAGTTACCAAGTACATCATACCTTTGAAGCAGCATTTCAATACGAATGAATGCCTCTAGGAAGCAGGACTCTAGGAAGCAGTTCTCCCCTCCCTGTCGTTGTAGTGGCACCAGTTCAGCATCTTATACAACGGCTCCTTGTTAATTCTGCTCTCTCCTCAAGGGCCTCACTTGAAACTCCTCAATGAAGTCTGTTTTCATAAGTTTCACTTCAGAGGCAGAAAGCTACGTTTGTATGATAGAGGTTATCTTGTTCAACCCAGTTGCAAAAACCACTTTAGGCACACATGTTGCAGGTTCAGAGGAAATTTTAAGACAGACTTTAAATAGTTTCAATCTGAAAGAATACTCTTTTACTGAGTTCAAATATGATTAAGTTAATAAAACAGGTTAATTGTTTCTTTTTAACAGATTTTAAAGGAATTTATAAAGATAATTTTGTCTGTAGCTCATTATCATTTCAACAAATGTACTGTGACTTAGTTTTCAATTAGCGTAATTATTAGAAATGCCTTTTGTGAAGGATACCCACATAAAAGAGGTCCTACCTGTCTCCTGGGAGGAAACTGAGGGTAGAAACCAGCTGCTGCTTCTCCCCGCATTGCTTGTCCCTGCACTGCCACTCTCAGCGACTCCAGAAGGATTTAGGCCCTAGGGACATGAGAGAAAGGGGTCAATTCCAGAACAGAGGAGCTGCAGATTCTAAATCAGGTCATATGCATGAGTTCCCAGGTGGAAATCAGAGGAAGAATTTGTGTTCCCATTTTCTTCACAAGCTCAAATGTCTGACGTCTAAAATTGCTTATATCTAAGACCTCTCCTGAGACTTCACTGATTGGAAGGATTTTGTTGTTGTTACTGTTTGTTAGTTAGTTAGTTTGTTTGTTTGTTTGTTTGGAAATATTAATCAGCTTGCTTTTCAAATTTAATACAAATACTTTTAACATAACTACTTGAGTTTATAGCAAATGCTTCTCTATTCATGAATTGGCTCTATCACTAATTTGTGGGGATTTTCTATTGGTAGCAAACCTGATTAGACATAAGAACGACATATACTTATGTAAATAAAAACACACATACATATATAGAGGCGGTAAGTATCAGATAAAAATATAGGACATATTTTCTAGAAATCTGGACAGTGTATCCGAATGGCCTTACCTATCTCATATACAGATTTACTTTGGGAGGCTCCAGAGGCTGCTCCAAAGACACAGATGGCCTCCTCAGCAACATGAACCAGGTTTCAACAAGAGGTCTGAGTAACAGGCCAACAGGAGACAAAACAAAACAAACAAAACTCAATGTCCAAGTTTCCATATACAAGAAAAACAAACAGTGGTTTCAGATTTGAGCCCCAAATTACAAGTCATAAGGGCAGCCTCTCCAATTGCAGGCCTTAGTTTGTAATTCAATTGCTTCTCAAAAGGGCAACTTTGCATAGCAGCAGACTTTTTAAGTTCAACAATTTTTGACAATTCTTCCTTGAAATCATGTGCAGTCCAACCAGTAAAAAGTAAACAAGACACAACGAGGGACTAGGAAGCAGAGATCCAAATGTGCTTTTCAGGAGAAGTCTTTCCTAAGTAACTAGGAACATGATTGGGAGGCACTGGACATTACCAAAGAGCTGTTGTATACCACGTGAAGCAAGCGTGCAAGGCACCCAATGCCAGGTATAGAGTATGGATTTGCACACTGCTGGATATAAAAATGAACCAACTATTTTGAAGAGCTATGAATCCAATACAAGGAAACAAAAATGAAATAAACAAGGAAATAGGGTGAAACAAGAGGAGAAGAGGGAATTCATCCCCAGAAAAGTCGAGGTGTGTTGGCACCATATTTCTGGCCTAAATCAACATGGAGGGAAGAAGATGGATGGCCCTTATGATGCAGTGAAGGCTGAATAGTCTTCTCATACTCACACATTTCTACACATTTAAGTCACACAAAGGAATTAATCCTATCTGTGTCATAATCTTTATTTAGTATCACAGGAAACTTAATTATAAATATACAAAGGAAGTGTGGAGTCAGTTGCACTTGTACCTCTCATTTCTTCTCTTGAATTCCATGCCACTTGCTCCAGAGTCAATGACATGGAAACCAGAGACTGGATCTCTCTCAGTGCTCAGGACTGCTTCTGGTCTTATTGGTCTTCCCTTCTCTCTACCTGTCGCCATATTGGGGTGTGCATGGATGGCTTTCCTAAAATGGCTGTCCTTCTTGAAATGCTCTTCCTTTGATTTCATGACAATACTCTCCTAATTTTCCCACAACTCCTTGTTCTCTAATTATCCCTTAAATGCCAGTGCTCCCTAAGATTCTGATCTTAGCCCTGTCCTCTTCTCACTCTATAATCCCTTCTAAGAGGCATGATGGTGAAGAGCTTAGACACTAGAGCCACTTTCCAGGGTATGAACCACTTTCTGGCTGTGTGTGTATGAGAGATCGTGGACAGATTACCTAACATCTCTGCGGTTTCCTCTCTGATAAAATGGGACTAATAATAGCATCTACTTCATCAGGTCCTAAGAAAGAGTCAATGAGTGAAGTGTCTGGCACACAGTAAGTGATCAGTGACTATGGCACAGCAATAGCTTCCACTATCATGCAGTTGAAAAACTCATTAAGTTATTTAGTTGCTATTTAGTTGATAAGTTGATAAACTCTAATTCTCTAGCCCAGACTTTTGTTTTTTCTGAGCTACAGGTCCATTTAACCACTTGCCTACTAAACATTCCCAACTGATCTAGGGCTCCATAAATTCAACATTCACAAACTATCTAATTTCTATCACCCCAGTCCTACTCCAACCAAAACTGCTCTTCTTTTTGTGTTCTTTCTCTGAGACAAAGAACAACATCATACATCCAAAGGTGCAAGCCTTTAAACTTTAGTAAAGTCTCCTACCATTCTCTCAATTACATCTACCTTAAACATGAAAACCTAATTAGGCACCAAATCTTTTCAGTTTTGCTTCTTAACTGTCTTCTGTCCTGGATTACTGCAAGAGCCCCTCCTCTCCCTGTCTCTGGTCTCCTTCCTCCTATACCATCCTTCTTTCATACTGCAGTCAGGGGTTCATGCTTTTTAATATTTTTCATCACCTGTCTATTCATTCACCCTCAGGATAAAATCCAAAATGCTTAGCATAGCATATGAGGTACTTCATCAACTTGTCTTTCTCTATCCCTCTAATTTTATCTTCTACCACCCCTAGTTCCAGGACACAAAACTACCTATACTCCCCAAACTTGTTACCCTATCCTTCACCTTCATGCCTTTGTTGATACAATGTAGAATGGCCTTCCCTCCATTCTTTGTCTAGATTGTCTCTTTTCTAATATTTCCAACTCCAGCAACATTATTCCAAATTGAATTTTTAAACAACCCGGTCACATAGTTAACAGATGCTACAATGCCAGCACAGTTGGCTCAACACAGAGTGAAATTCCTTTAGGGCCTTTATTTTTGAGACAGAATGGATTTCTTTTTCAGTTATATTATTTTTTGTTTTCTGTTGGCTGGAGTGCATCTTTGGGTGAGGAGTTGAAGAGATGGATTATATCTTCAACCAAAGTGTTATAATAAGGGATCAAGATGGTGAGGAAAACTTGGTGTAAACACAAGAAACTGTGAAAGAGGAAGAGGTGCTCTGCTATCTTCCTAAATCATACTGGCCATTTCTTTCCCCCCTGTTCTTTCCCTCATCCCCTCTCTCCCTGACTCTGTCTGTCTGTCCCTACCTCTTTGTCTCAGTGTCTCTGTCTGGCTCTGTTTCTGTCTCTCATGCATGTATGCGCTCACACACACGCACATTTCTCTTAAGGTAAAAATCACTCTCTTTGTGTTCTTTTTACATCCCTCTGGTTTTACATTTTATTGCTCCAAGTCTGCCTCTCTGAGGTTCTTGTATTGACTCGTTATTTCCCTCTGTAAAGAAGCTGTTCAGTTCATCTTTGCTGGTTTGTAAGAACCCAAGGGAGGCTGTCTGTGCAGCCCAGTCTCCCTTCCACCTCCCCGCCTCCCCAGTCCTGGCTGGAGCGGTAAGTCTGTCAGTCTCA
This sequence comes from Lyroderma lyra, assembly GCA_004026885.1. Lineage (NCBI taxonomy): Eukaryota > Metazoa > Chordata > Mammalia > Chiroptera > Megadermatidae > Lyroderma > Lyroderma lyra. Next base: position 35,166 of record PVJL010010685.1, read on the forward strand.
GGCAACAGACAAGGCAGACAAAGGTTCGTTTGTGAGGAACCTCCTTCCAGCACCTCCTCGCTTCTCCTTTTACCCAAGCTCACCCAGTGAGTTGGAGCATTTTAAAAGATTCCTTTGCTAAGAAGACCAAAAGGAAAGAAGAAAAGGGTATGTAATTTTTCCCTTAAATATCATTGTATATCATTTATTCTGTTCCAAACTATTGCTACAGATTATAGCAAATATATTTATGTGTCCAGTCATAAGAGAAAGACAAAAGATGACAGATGTACTTTGAAAAGAGAAGATGCTTCTTAGAATAAAGGAAGAGAATTAGATAGAAAGGGAATAGAAACTGTATATTCCTTAACTGGGAAAGTCACTCAAAGTTTTAAAAAGATGCAGCTTCCTCTCTGTTTCTTCTTCTTAATGCACATGTGCATTCTGAATCTAATGTGACATAACAGGAACTTATTATTCCATCTCTCAGAACTATGTGAGGATGACGAAGTATAGAATTTTTAAAATGCAATAGGTATATATCTATAATATCTATTCCACATGAAATTAACTGCGATGTCTAAGAAAGCAAATGTTTTTTTGCCTTTTAAAAATCCTGATTCCTAAAAAGAAACTGGTACAAATGTGGGATACAGAAAGGGAATTCATTGAGTTTATCCTTGGTGTCTCCACTGTGAAACACAACACAGTGTCTGTACTGCTAAGATAAAGAGAACGCTTTTCCCTTTGGGGCTTATAAAAATTCCTCTCTTACACTTCTCAACTTAGCTACACAGTCTGTGTAAAGCTCTCCCAAATGCTGGTCCTTTTCTCCATGATGATCTATTGTGGCCAGAAAAACAATTAGAATGATGCAGAACTGAATATTAATACCATATTCTAGCATCTGCTGACAGGCCTGAAGGCAGTTACCTTCAGGGAGCATAAGGACATTGTTTTCTTACTGATGAAAGTCACTTGGGTATTTAGGCTGATCAGGGCTGTTTCAGTGATGCTTGAAAGGCTTACCCACTTCCTAATACCACCTGACTCCTTTAACAGACACTCTGAGAAGTTCCAGTTCAGGACTCAGTCATTCTAACACAAACCTCTTCTAGCACAGTTAACCAGAAAGAGGGAGAAGTTTTAAAATAACAGTGATTTTCATCCTCTGCAAAAGACGATGGAAAACGTTACAGACTGAACGACAGTCTCTTCCGTCTATAGTTTTGATACTTTAAATGTCAAGCTCTGGGCTATAATTTTCATTTGCTTTTGCAGCTTTTGCATCTCCCTTGCTATGTTTTGAAAGAAGTCTGAAAATGAACTGCCTTTTCTGTCTAATTCATCAACTCGGTTTCATTCCACTTCTTATAATACCAGTTCCCAGAACTGACATCAGCTGCCTAAATGAACATTGCACCATAAATGTCTCAGCACTTAAAGTATGTGGCCATGTTAGTTTTGGCCATTACTAATTTTTCTATTTAAGTCTCCATTTAACTCCAACCATTCCGAAGCTTGCTGGTGCCAAACACCCTCACACAATGAAGATTTGCAATTCCCTACCTATGTGATGGTGGCAATGACTTATTACTTAATTGGAAACATCTTGCCCATAATTCTATATCCTCTGCATCGATTTTTAAAATATTAATGCCATTATTGGCATGTGAATGGTATCAGACATTAGTCACAACATTAATTACATTTAAAAAAAATCATGGATAACTATATGAGGATCTTTTGGTTATTCCTTCAGATATTCAGTTTTTACTTTGTTTTCTTTTGTAATTTGGCTATACCCCAGTAAGAATGTTAAGTGCACGTACTTCAACTGAAAGAGAAAAAAAAAATAGAGCAATTTGCCTCAAATTTTTCAGCGTCATTTCATCTTGTTGGAACTTGAAAATATATGGTCTTGATGGATTGCCAAGGATTAAAGTTGATGTCTTCTAATGGAAAAACCAACCAGTGTATCACAGGAACATACTGGTTCACACATTTTCCTACTTGCTAAATAAGAATTAAAGCTATTGATCTGCACTTCAGGAAGAAGAGAAGACTTCAGTTTAAACATGTAATTTCTAAAGTCTTAAAAAAAACTACCAGTGAATGCTTGCCAGAGGTGGAACTTTCCATCGTTGTATGTGACTGAGACTGTGACAGAAACACTATTTTATGCTCTGGCATGGACATAGTCAGAAGAGGTGCATGGTATGGCAACATACCCACTTACTTTTCCAGCAATTTATTTTTCATTCCTTCAGTGAATGTTTTTTGAACACTTACTGTGAGCCAGGCATTGAAGCAGGCACTCTGAGAGATGCAAAAAAAGTAGAAGTTACAGTCCTGGCCTTTACGATGCTGGCATGTCCTCTTCCAGTCCTCTGAATGTTGGTTCACCGGCGTCCTCAGTCCTTTGCCTCTTCTCTTCTCAACATATACTCACTACCCTACCAGAAAAATGCCTGTAAATAATACCCATAAGTAAGTGGATGACTCTCAAATTTGTATTTCCCACCCTGACCTTCTGACTCATATTCAACTGCTACTCAACATCTTCACTTAGATGTCTAGCAGACACCTCAAACTTAACTTGTCCAAAAGTTTACTCTCGAATTCCCCCCCCATACTGACTGCACCCAATTCAAGGACAAAAACCTAAGAGTCATCTTGATTTTTCCCTCTTGCATTACAGCTTCCACCAACTTTCACCCAACAGCCTCTTTTCTTCTACTTCCAATCTTCTCACCATAACACATTTTCATAGAGTGAAAAAAAAAAAAGAAAGACATAAATCAGATTCTGATACTATTCTACTAAAATCTTCCAATGGTTTCTCAACATACTCAATAAAATTAAAAGTACTTATTATGTCCTATTAGGCCCTTGATGATCTTTCCCAACCTTCCTTCCTAGGTCTAGGCAAATTCACAACTAGCCAAAGGGCTTTCAGTGAATTTCCCAATCCCAGCTGCTGCTGGCTAACTGGCTTACAAAAAATGTTGACCATGGCAAGGCATTATTTAGCCAAATTCATAGTTCTTGCAGTATGGATCATACATAAATGCTATGGGAACATAGAGCAAGGGAGCTATTAGAATGGTATGAGCTGGATCAGGGAAGACCATTTAGAACAGATGAGTTTGAGGTTTGTCATTGGCCAGAGATTAACATAAAGGGGACAAAATGAGAGGGAAAAAAACAAGGCAAAGACACATGCAAAAGACTGACGAGATGACTGGTCTAACTGTCTACTAGCTCAGCACTAGTAAATGACAGGTTTGGAGGAAAATGAAGGAATACCTGAGGAGTAGCCCAAAGAAGTTTAGTCTTTTGGATAACATGAAAGCTCTGTTGGCTCTTGCTTGGGACTAAAACTGTGTTTTCAGAGAAACATTCATTTAATACTACAAAATGGGCCAAATATTGTATTAATCACTGGTATGTGGTGATGAATAAAATAGACTGGTTTCCATTGAATGGGAATGGAAGACATAAAATGAGAAAACTCATAGCATATAATTTAAAGTGTGATAAATATGATTAGAGAAAAGAAGACACTGTGAAAAGAATCAGGCTAAAACTACTTCAAACTGAATGGTCAGGAAAAGCCTGTGAAGAAATGACATTTAAACTGAGACCTGAAAATCAAGGAGAAGCTAATCAAATAAAAAGCATTTCTGGCAGAGGGGGCAGCATGTAGGAAGACTCTAATAGAAGAAGAAAGATTTTTTTTTTATTATAAGGAAATACTCTGTGAATCTTTATTGCAGTATTTTTTTAATGGGTGATATGGGTAATTTTTAAAGAAAATATAATTATCAAAATTAATTCAAGAAGTAGAAGCTACAAGTATGTAGTATTTGGGGTGTATTTATACTAAAAATTATTTAGTTTAACTGAAATTCAAATTTAAGTAGGGATCCCATATCTTATTTGGCAACCTTATATTTTGATGACATTAAATATCATTGTCTGAGTGGTGATATCACGTATATTAGAGACGTAGAACAGTAAAAGTATGGGAGTGTTAGTGTACAGATTTGAAATTCATCTGCTTTTATGTAGCAGAGTCCAGTGGAGACAATCTGAAGAATAAACTTCAGTTAACACCAGTCCTTGAGATGAGTTTGTCCATATGTGCCTCAGGCTTCTACTCACTTACCTTTCCGCAGCTTTCTTACTGTTTTATGACCCTGTACTTCCTTCTCAGTTTCCTTCACTGGCTTATACTTTCTTTCTCTGACTTATCTTCTACCCACTGCATAAATTTTAAGAGTTTTTAGTGTCCTATCCATCTCAGTTTCTCCTTAACACCCTCATTTATGCATACCAAAACAAAAACAAAAAACCCCACAAAACAACAAAAAAAACCCCAAAACAAAACAAAACCCACATTGAAATGTTAAGTTCTCTCTACATTGAAACTAGTTGAATTTTATTCTATTTATGTTTTTCTCAATTTTCCATATTTTATATTGGGTATTATTACTTTTTCAAGAAAAAGTATTTTTCTTAAAAAAAAAATCTAATCTGGTTTCTGGCTCTAATAAGAGCCATCTAATGGAAAGAAAACTTAAGCAGTTAACAGTCCTGAAATGAGCTCAGGAACAAACTATACTTACGTGCAGGAAATATAAAAAGGGTAATAAGAAGTTGTCTAACTGCATGACTTTATCCAACAGCCATAAAAATTAGACAAACAAGCTAGATCACCAAAAATAAGAACAACATTAGTGCATAATAAAAAAGTAGGAAGATCAAAGCTGAAAAAAGATATTTGAAAAAAATGCCAGGAGTTCCCTGGTGGTGCAGTGGCTAGGTTTCTGTGCTTTCGACGCTGCGGCCTGGGTTCGATTCCCAGCCAGGGAAGTACCCACATTAAAAAAAAAAAAAAAAAAAAGCCAGAGACCTATAATAATAATAAAATTCTTCAAACCCATTAGGCAGAAGATGAAAAAGAGTTTACAACTTTCCTCCTACCACTCTCCATATACCCAAGCTTTTGATAGAGCTAAATCTGATGATAGAGGTTAGAGAAAAGGCAGATGCTTTTTGTTGTTGAATCTTCTGATAAATGTACACCTCATAGAAATATATATTTTTAAGTCAGGTCTGAGATATCTGACCAGAATAAATACTAATGGTGGCAAAAAAAAAAAAAAAAAACAAAAAAACAACAAAAAAAAACAAAAAAAGGAAAACAAAAAGGACTATTAATTAAAACATTATTTCCTGAGATCATGTACATCTAAGGATTTGATAGCTCAGTAATGTCTGTTGGTAAGAACTAGTTCTCTGCAACTAGGTATTGAGTTTAGTGTTCTGAGCAGTTCCTCCTCTGACTGGAAGTATCTGGAGACCAGGCTGGATGATAGCTTCTTTCACTAATGAGCCGAGCACTGTTTCCGGCGCTTGGGATATAGCAGAGAAGGTTCTGCCTTCCTGGAGCTTACATGCAAGTCTGGGGGGATGTAATAAGAATATTTTATAGTAATTTAGAGGTTCATCAATGCCACTAAGGCATCTTGAGAATACATGAGGGAAAACGATGTAAACAGGACCACGGGGTAGGTATGACTGAGGAGCAGCTTGAGCAAAGGGCGAGGGTGAGGGAGTTAGACGTGCGGATACCTGGTGGAAGGGCTTTCCAAGGAGAGAAAAATGACCCGTGCAAAGGCCCTAAAGCGAGAATGGCGTCTTTGAGAAACAGCTGGGACGGAATGAGCAAGTGGGGAAGCGAGTGGTCTCAGAGAGGCAACGGGGAGCCAGACTGCACGCGGAGGCCACGGCAGTGACGGCAGCTTCTGCTCAAGAAACTGGAGTTATTGGAAGAGGAGAGGTTTGGTGACTGGTCACTATTTTCTTTGGTATTCCTGGTACTTAGGACAGTGCCTGGCAGGCATACAGGAAACACTAAAAAAAGTCTGTTAAGTCGAACCACAGTAAACTGGCTTGCTCCTATTTCCCCCTCTCTCACATAATTACGATACTGAATCACTTTATCAGCAAGTCCCACATCAGTGCCAGTCTCTAACTCACTCACTTTCCCAATATTGGATGTTTTTCTACTCACTACCCTTGCTTGTTTGGTCTTGGTATGGGCAGAGGGATTCTAAGTTACCTGAGAAAGTATATGAAGATGTAGGCCTGAAGGTAAGACAATTATTCCAGGCTATATTGCAGCAGCCTATTTTGTCTAGAACAAAGCATACAAGTATCACTCCAGAAATAGGAAGGGCAGCCTGACTGGCTGCTCGTGCAAACCATAATGGGTCTTATTTGTTGTACTCTAACCCTATTTAAGAGATGGGAGTCAGAGGAACCATAATTTAATTGGGGAAAAGGAGAAGGGAGAAACAGTTCTGAGGATTTGGCTTAAGAATTAAAACTACTGGTATCCCACATAGTTCATTTTTAGACTCTATTAGATTTAAGTATCTTTGCTTCATATTCCCCCCAAAATAGCAGCAAATAGTTAAGAGTGATATAGAAAGCTTTGTTTCTGCCTAATAAGGAGTAACAAGAACCAGGTCTATCCATCCCCTTAAAACAACAAAAAACCAAAAATGCTACAGAACTTTGTTTAGATGAATTCTATCTTAAAAAAAAAAAGACCAACAGCCAAACAGTGACACATTTTTTTCACTGTTAACGTGCTTGTGTGTGTGTGTGTGTGTGTGTGTGTGTTATTAAATTTGTTGGGGGTGACATTGGTTAGTAAAATTATATAGTTTCAAGAGTACAATTCTATAATACATCATCTATGTGTTGCATTGCGTGCTCACTAACATTTTTGGTTCCCTTCTATCTCAGGGCCAAAATGAAGTTTATTGTACTTGCTCTCACCGCTGGGCTAACTTTGTTGCTAGGAGTTCAAACCATGCCTGCAAATCGACTCTCTTGCTACAGAAAGATACTAAAAGATCGCAACTGTCACAACCTTCCTGAAGGAATAGCTGACCTGACAAAGACTGATGTAAACGTCCAGGATCACTTCTGGGACGGGAAGGGGTGTGAGATAATCTGTTACTGCAACTTCAGCGAATTGCTCTGCTGCCCAAAGTAAGGAAATGCAATCACAAAATACATTGCTACGAAATGCATGTGTAACAATTCTTTTTAAAGATGGCTTTATAATAAGCTTACTGAAATTAATCACCCTTTTTAGTAAAATCCTGTTCAAATCTCAGCTATTTTATAGAATCATCACCATTGTGTGTGAAACTGAATGTTTTAAGAAACAGTTTGGTAAATTTTAATAAAACTAAATGAAATCCAGAAAATTAATAATATTCTTACCTATTCAAATTCTAAATTCCTTATCTGATTTTACCACACAATAATCTATCAGTAGCAGAGGTCAATTTCAAGGTTGATACTTTAAACTAATATGAAAACTAATAAAAGGCTTTAGATAAAAGATTTGAGTGGACCGTATCAAGTAATTAACTGGACAAAAGTTGGTAATGGTCAAAGACTTTCTAGCTCTATGTATGAGTTAACCAGAAAGGAACTAAATAAAAAGTATCCACTGGCTTAGAAAGTAGATGTATTTTAAGTACGATTCAATAGTAGATAAATCAATAAATATTTTTAGTTCTTGATTTTAAAATCATCTTCCCATGGTTACTGAGGAATCTTTCAAATACTGTGACCTTGGGTATTTCATAATAAATCCATTTTTTCTAATTACTTTTTACAAGTATCATCACATTTTCATTTTTCTAAGAAACCTGTTAGGTAGAAAGGGCAGATATAACCATATCAAGAAAAGGTACAGAGAGGTAAAATGACTAGTACCATTCCACCTAACTAGTTAATATCAGCACTGACTATAATACCAGGTCTTCTGATTTGGACCAGATAGATTTTCTACCAAGCCAGTTGGTTCTTAATGTGTGGTTCCCAGAACAACAGCTTTAGTATCACCTGAGTTCTTATTTAAAATGCATTATCTATCCTTGGGCCCCAGACCAGACCTACTAAATCAGGAATGCTGGAGGTGAGGCACAGCAATTACGACTTAAGCTCTCTATGTTACTCTGATACATGACAAAGTTTGAGAACTGCTGTACTAAATGATACTATCAAGAACTTGAGTTGACTGATTACATAAAATGACTTAATTTCCCCCAGACAACATAAATGAAATACCACCTATTAAAATACCATGTTTAATTTTTTGTAATTATAAGGTTTGAATCCAATTGACAGAAATGTGTACTTATTTTATGATATACTTCTGTGATTAGCAGTGTTAATAGATGAGAATAAAAGTATGGATATATAAAAGTAATTATCTGATTTTGGGTTTCCTTTCTCCTTATATGTATTCTTACCTTGCTAAGTATATATTTTTTGCCTGTAAACACAAATTCTAATTTGCCATGCTATTTCTAAAAAATTTTTATTGAGATATAATTGATTTAAAGCACTGGTAAGTTTAAGCTATATGGCATAATGACTTGACAGACATATATTACAAAATGGTTACCATATAAGTTGGTTATAGCTAATATCCATTGCCTCATATAGTTACCAAGATTTAAAAAGTTTTCCTTGTAATGAGAACGTTAAGGATTTACTCCCCTAGCAAATTTCAAATATACCACACAACAGTGTGAACTACAGTTATGTCATACATTATATAGTAAGCATATTTCTAAGAGCTATAATCATATATACAATTTTATATTATTCCATGCATTTTTATATATTACCTTATATGGTCTTTCCTTCCCTATACAAGTCAGAAATGTATTTATTGACTTTCTAAAAGAAGTTTAATTCTCTATGTCTTACCTATAGATTTAAACATTATGGCCCATCCCACTCACATGAAAGTACTGAGTTTTTATAAGGTTTTGAAATCATCTAATCTTTCCTTTTCTTTATAAATAAATGATAGCATAGTATCAATGGCAAATGGGGGGAAAGTAGAAGAATTGATTACCTTCTTGGTCTTTGTGGCTCCTCTCACAAGTCCTCCCATTCATTCTCTTTGTTCTTTATTCACCTAAAAAGAATAGTCATCTGAAATCCTGGATGTCACTGTCCATTTTTAACCCGGAAAAGACAAATATGTATCTTAGCTTTCAGCTAAATTTAACTGATGTTCTATTTTTCTTTCAGAGATATCTTCTTTGGACCAAAGATCTCTTTTGTGATCCCTTGCAACAATCACTGAGAATCTTCGTGTATTCTGGAGAACACCATCCCTACTTTCCCAGTCACTGCACTATATCAATGTAACTGCAATTTTAGTTTCTATCCAGTGCAATAAAGCACAGATTCTATAAAGTTTTACTTGTCTAGGACATGTAAACTTGTGACAAATAAGTAGTAATAAAAATTAATTCACTTTAATTTTTCTTTGTGGACATTGTTGGCACTGGTTAAAATTTTTGGCTAGAAAATGTTCATCTATGAGGTGTTCACTATGCTCAGCAAAAGAATTCTGTCCCCCAGATGAATAGCCATAATCCTGGCTCAAAGGTTGAGAATTGTCAGTCCTTATTTGATAGTTATTGACCATCTAATACTTAATGAAAAGAATCAGATATAAATTGAGGTTCTTAGAAGGGAAATTAGAAGTTTTCTAGTAAGAGGGAAAAGGGAGGCAATATTTGAGCATATTATTCTGCATGCCAACTTTTTAAAGTATATTTTCATTTTACTCTCTTAACAACAACAAAACCCTTCAAGGTAAGTTTTCTTAAACCCATTTTTTTTGGATTCTAACTCAAGTTTAAAATATTTGCTAAAAATGAAAGCAAGACATTCAACAGTCCATACACTATGCACACTCACACACAGATAGCTATATCCTTAAAACCATACTTATACCAATGTATCAATTTTTCTTGAGAATAACAAAACACATTTTAGAAAACCACATGTAATGGATGAGAAAAAGTCACATGAATTTTATAAGCAAATGAAACAGGTGCCTTCAAAGGTACTTTCTGTGAGACAGCTTTGACGATGCCCCCATTGTGGGGCATAGGAGGTGATTTAAGAAAATTATAAAAATTTATATACATGCTCATGAATTGCCAGCTATTATTAAGATGTGGGAATGTAGTAATGAATAAGATGGACTTGCCCTCTTGGAATCTGTATTCTAACGAAAGTGTGATCATGACAAATAATTATTTATAAATGTGAAGCCAGTGAGAGAGGAGAGGAATAGGGTGCTATACAAAGTATTGTTGTGAGGGAAAGTTTGAGAAGCACCCTACCCATAGCAGATACCATTTTGTGAATAAGCGACATTATTTAATAGAAATAGATCCTTGAAGATCCCTAATCTGCTTCTGATGACCACACCTAGTACAGTATGTGGTATCTATTCAGTATTCAGTAAATATTAGTGAGCTGGACCAAACAATTTTGAGGTACTCAGAATTTAGTTCCTCTTACAAATCTGCACAAACATTAAGTCAGAACATGTCTTCAAATAGTGTGATCTACAAAGTTACATAAAGTGAAATTGTTAAGGCAAACTCGTTCTATCAATATGTCATTTGATGGGGCTTCTTTTCTTCACTGAATTGACTGGTATTAAAGTTGGACTAACTCAGTAATAAAAGTCTTAGAGCCTTTCTGGGACAGTGCATAGAATAGGTAAATATAGAAAATTACCAGTAAATTTATTTCCTTTTCTATTTGGTATAGTATAGATGCTGTTTAAGGGAGAAAAAAGTGGTAAAGATTCAGTATCTCCATGATGGCACATCACATAAGGGCATAGGTAAGACAACATGGCTTTGAACACACTCCCGTATTACTACAGTCAAAACTTGATGAGAATGTAAATACAAGCTAAATATTTAATACATGCAATTTTATAGATTATAATTATTCATCAAATTCTTTTTAAAAATAACTTTGTAATATGAAATTCAACTACATTCTTTTAGAAATGAATGTATTATAACACACCCTACCAAATAAATGTAAAAACATAAATATTCACACAATTTATCCTATGCAACATTTTCTGACTAGGTCAATATGGTTCGAAAAGCCAAAATGTCATTCAATTATATTAATGAATAGATCCTTTTCTTTTTCAATAGCTTTTAGCTGCAAGACAACAACAAAGGTTTTATTAAAAATTTGCTATTGTTATAAACACTGTCTTACCGCTGACTGAGATAGATATTGTCATGATCCCCATTTTATGGCCAAAATGCCAAAGGTTTTCAGAGATTAGCTTGTTTATATTGTCAGAGCAGTAGAGCCAGGTTTTAGATATGGCCATTCTCCTAGCATCTGGAGTCTTAACCACTACATTATTTAATAGCATCATCTAATCTCTTTTCATTTAGGAAAGCAAACCTTTATTTGTATGGAACACATCACTGTACACTTTAGATAGCTCATATATGAGTATGCTAAATGCTTTCTGAATAATAATTTCTGTATTTTTAATTTGATTATCTATATCCTTATTCTCACTATTAATCCTATGGTCCTGAGCACAAATTTGACAGCAATACCAATAGCTCATGTCTCCTTGATAAAATTTCTCTTTTCCTCATCATAATCCATAAGGATTCCTTGAATATTTTTGTTTGCTGGGATTAGGTACTAAACCTAAAGGAGTAATAGAGACTTGGAAGCAACATGGAGAACCATCACAATGAGCAATAACTATTGAAGAAAAGGAAGGACAGATAAGAATATTCATAGTTCATTTTGCAACTTTAACTTCCTTATACACAAGATACACAAGGGTTCCTTCCATAATGAGTCATTTTGCAAAATACTGTGGTAGGTGCTTTTAAAATGTAAATAATCCTATCAGTAAAGTACTACAGGCTTTAAAATAATTTTCCCAAAAGGAAAAAGACAATGAAGTTCATGTATTTATGAATCATCTTGCATTAACAGTCTGAGATCAAACTTTTCTCTCAAAGATTTTGAAAAGAAACTGATACTAAAAAATTATGGTAAACTGACACTAGATTAGCTTTCTCAACTTACTTCTATAGAATGATATCCCCACAATGTGTTCTTTGTGGAATAGTATATCTAGAAAGAAATGTGTGGCATATACTTGTATGTAGCCCATACATTCTAAAAACTTTACAAATAAAAATCCATGGTAAGTTTTCAACAATGAAGAGTACATGTGATCTAATTTCCAGAAATGTAGAAGTAAAAATATAAGTATATTGGGTATTATGGGTGCAAAAGTGACTTGATATCTTAAATATACATTAAAAGGTATAACCCATGGACACAATCAATAGTTTAATGTTTATTTGGGGATGAGTGGGTTAGGGAGGGGAGAAAGGGGAGGGGGTAGGAGAGGAGGGGGGAAGCTAAATATAAGGTGATGGAAAGAGAAGTCACATTAGGTGGTGAACTTATTATACATCAAGTTGACAATGCACTGTAGAATTGTATGCCTGA
>PVJL010010686.1:0-47562 GCA_004026885.1 Lyroderma lyra
CCACTTTTCAATTGGGTTGTTTGTTTTTTTGTTGTTAAGTCTTATTAGTTCTTTATATATTTTAGATATTAGACCCTTATCTGATGCGTTATTTGCAAATATTTTCTCCCATTCAGTTGGCTGTCTCTTTGCCTTGTTGATGGTTTCTTTTGCTGTGCAGAAGCTTTTTAGTTTGATATAGTCCCATTCATTTATTTTTTGCTTTTACTTCCCTTGCCTTTGAGGACAGGTTCATGAAGTCTTCCTTGAGTCCTAATTTTTTCTTTTTTTTTTTTTTTTAATGTGGGTAGTTCCCTGGCTGGGAATCGAACCCAGGCCATAGCATTGACAGCACCGAAGCCTTAGCCACTACACCACCAGGGAACTCCTGCAAATTCTTATTGTCAGCATGATTATGAAACCTTGCATAATTTGTTTCCAAGGTTCCTATCACATGATCAACTCCAGAAGATTATTCTCAATATTTGTCCTGTGCTGGTATGTTAGTGTCCTTCCAAACATGAGATCTGAATGATCAGAAATATATGAAAGTTATTCTTTGCTTCTGGCATACGTCCTCATCTTTTACTGGCTAGGATACAATTATGCGCAATATTATATTATAGAATCTAATAACCACCATAGACCTTTTGTATTTTGGCCTAGATAAATAGGTATATTCTTACTGATTTCTTCTAATACATAAGTCACATTTTTATTTATCAAGTATATTTGGAATCCCATACATTGGGAATATTGTTTCCTCAAAATCTTAGTTTCAGTTATGTCTCCAAGTTTGCATTAATTTTTTTGTGTGTGTGGGGGGGGCAGCATCTGAGAAATGGCATGCTGGAGTATTATATTTTCTGTATCAAGTGTTACAGAAGCACCTTTGTAGCCATGTATAGGTAGATACCCTGCAAGTAAAACAAGACCTTATGCTTTATCATACCTTCCTTATTCCATCAAGTTACATGGATTACTAGGACTTGAGTGGTTTTATGCTCATGTGCTGAGTGATGGGTAGGTACTTAAAAACAACTTTAATAATATAGAAACCTGTTATTAGCATAATGTACTAATATAAAAACAGTATTTACTAATGGATACTTCCAAATTTTTCTACTGGTAGTGTGTTTTGAAGGATAGTCTTATAATATAGATTCATTTCCAGAAATTATAATTCTTGAATGTATCCTTCTCACACATACTGTTCTACGTGAAAGACTTAGATTTTCCATTTAGGGTCAATCTTAGTCCTAGTCCCAGTGAATGGCAAATCCTCTTTGGTTTAGAATGTCAAATCTTCTTAATCTTATAAGTGAGTATAAATGACCATATCAAGGATTACAAGAGTAAATTGAAATACGATGGTGATTTTTTTCATTGTTGTGAATAAATGTGCCCTGTGGCATTTTTTAGGTCTCATCTATGAAGGGAGGGGGCTAAATACTAAGATTACACATTCTTTATACCTTAATCAATATTCATTTATTGGTTTGATTTATATAGGATAATACAAGGTCCAGCAAAAGTAGTACCTGGATTGGAGTTAAGATTTTATTACAAAATCATAACCATACATGCTTATGGTTATACAAATAATGCCCCTTTTTATGAGCTGGTAATCTATACCAAACCTTTTATTACATGTTGGTTATAATTTTGTAATAAAATCGTAACTCATGTCTGGGTGTTACTTCTGCTGGACCGTGTACTTACATGATGTTAAAAAAAAAAAATGAGGTCTTTTGCTGGCAGAGTAGAAGCTACCAATAATCACTTTATCTTGTCTATTGACCTTACTCCTGATGAGATAGCTAAGCCCTTACTCCTTTTTAAAAACTATCACTCATATGCACTTTGAAATGCACTGCTACAAACAGTACAGCCAGAAACATACACAGTAAAAAGCAAAATCTTGTAATTGAAGAGAAATGAATTGATTATTGGCCTGTCTAAAAGTCCCTTTCATGCACCATCTGTTGAAGTAATAAAGAACCTACTTAAAGAAGTCTTGGAAGCTAATTTCAACATTTAGAATGTATTTTTATGGGCCATTATTAGGAGATTAAATATGAGATGCAAGTAGATTCACAAATGCAAAGAGTTCTTGTGGACTGACAGAAACATTCCAGAATTCAAGAGATTAAAACGGGTAAGCTGATCTTTGTTTCTTATTTTAAGCATGAGAAATACATAAATGATTTAAAAAATTCATTAATATTTATATTGACTCTCAGTATTAAACTTGCAATGTCTTTCATTTCATGGTTTGGGATCTATTTCCCTTTGAACTTGATATTCTACCTTTCCCTTTTCACCCTGCCCCAAACCCATCCCATCTATTAGCCCAAAAAATCTAGTATACCCATCTGACACCACACATAGTTACTAAAATTAACTATGTTAAAATTACTAAAGTTAATTTTAGTAGCCATGTATGGTGTCAGATGGGTACTGGATTTGACTATATTCTTTATGCTCTACCCTATACCCTGTAAACTACTTTGCAACAACTAATTTGTACTTCCTAACCCCTTGCCCCGTTTTTCACCTGTATCCTCCAACCTCCATCTCATCTGAAAACCATCCAAATGTTTTCTGTATCTATGAGTTTGTTTCTGTTTTGTCTGTTCATTAGATTCTACATATAAGCTGAATCACATTGCATCTTTCTCTATCTGACATTCCATTTAGCACAATACCCTCCAGATCTTTTGTTTGGAACTTTTAATCCACTTAAATTGAAAGTAATTATTTATAGCTATATAGCTATTTCCATTTTATTATTCATCATTTTGCTTTTTTGTTTGTTTATTTTTTAGTTTTTTGGCCATTTTAAAGAAGTCTGTCTAACATTCCTTGTAATATTGGTTTGATGGTGGTGAACTTTTTTAGCTTTTATTGTCTGGAAAACTTTTCCAATTTTAAATGGGAGCTTTGCTGGATAGAGTAACCTTGGTTGTAGATCCTTGTTTTTTATCATGTTGAATATTTACAGTCAATTCCTCCTGGCCTACAATATTTCTATTGAGAACGCAGCTGACAGTCTTATGAGAGCTCCTTTGTAAATTATTAGTTGCCTTTCTCTTGCTGCTTTTAGGATCCTCTCTTTGTCTTTAACCTTTACCATTTTAATTATATGTCTTGGTGTGGACCTATTTGGGTTCATCTTGTTTGGCACTCTCTGCCCTTCCTGGACTTGTATGTCTTATTCACCACGTTAGGAAAAGTTTTAGTCCTTATTTCTTCAAATAAGGTTCTCAATCCCTTGCTTTCTCTCTTCTCCTTCTGATACCCACATGATATGAACATTGTTGTTGCACTTGATGTTGTCCAGAGATCTCTTAAACTACCTCATTAATTATAGATTTTATTTTATTTTTATTTATTTATTTGTTTTGCCATTCTGATTGGATGTTCCCTGCTACCTTGTTTTCCAATTTGCTGATTCGATACTCTACCTCATCTAGAGTCTGCTGGTGATTCCTTGTAGTGCATTCTTTATTTCAATTATTGAATTCTCCATTTCTGAATGGTTCTTTTTTATGGTTTCTGTGTCCTTCTTTATGCTTGCTATCACTTTGTTGAAGTTCTCACTAAGTTCCTTCAGCATTCTCATAACCATTGTTTTGAACTCTGTCTCTGGTAGGTTGCTTGCCTCCATTTTGCTTAGTTATTTTTCTGAAGTTTTCTCTTGTTCTTTTATTTGGGATGTATTTTTCTGTTTACTAATTTTGGCTGCCTTTCTATGTTTTTTTTCCATGAATTAGGTAGATCTGCTATGTCTCCCAGTCTTGGCTGGGTGGCCTTATGTTGTGGGTGTCCTGTGGAGCCCTGGCACAGTCTCCCTGGTCACCTGCTCTGGGTGCTCCAAGAGTGTCCTTTGCTTGGGTTGTGTGTGCCCTCCTGTTATAGTCGAGCCTTGGTTGCTATTGGCACATCAGCAAGTGGGATTGACCTTCTGGTGCCTATTGAGACTGCCCTTAGTATGTGCTGCTTGTGGGGCTAATTGGGAGGTGTTCTGCCCTGGTCTGGATACCTCCAAGTATGTTGGTTCTGGAGCCCACTTGGAGGCCCTTTGGTGTAGGCCCAGGTCACCCATTGCTTATGACTGGCTGGGGACTACCTGGTACAGGAGTTACAGAGAGATCCACAATTGTTCACTGCCTATGCTATACCTGGAGCCATGTGGGAGAAGCCACACTGTGAACCAATGACAACTGCCACCAATACTGGGCTTGGGGTAGTTCCACAAAAAGCCAAGACACCCTGAGCCCTGCTGCTTCTTCCCAGCTCCTTTAAGGTTCAGTCACTGATAAAACCTCATGCAGTATACAAGTTGAGTGAGGCAGGGTTTCAGAGGAATTCACTAGAGTAGGAAGAGGTGTGATCACCAGGTTAATGCAGATTCTGGTTTGATGCCAGTACTGAGCCTAGAGCTACTCAGTAAAAGTCTTGGAGCAAGGGGATTCCCTGGTGGTGTAGTGATTAGGCTTCTGCACTCTCAATGCTGTGGCCTGGGTGCGATTCCCAGCCAGGGAACTACCCCCACCAAAAAACAGTCTCAGAGCACACTAAGGCCAGTCGCCACCCACCTGGGGCCTGCAGACTCCGATAATTTTCCAAGAAAGATTGCAATGTGGGTAGGGCTGGCTACTTTTGGACAAAGTAGGTAGGACTGAGTACCAGTGGAGCTCATCAGACCAATCAGGTTCAGATTTGGACATGGGTGAAAGTGCAACAAAAGAAAGATGGTGTCTGCCTGCTAGCTGCATGGAAGAAGGACTTCAGGAAAAATGGCAACTGTCCTCCAGCCCTTGCCCCAAAGACACACACCTCAGCCTGCCCCCCAAATGCCTCCAACACCCCCTGAATTGCTGTCTCTCTTCTGGACCCCAGGGAGAGTGTCTGCGAGTGACTGAGTCTGTTCATTGGCTTTTTAAAAGGATATTTGGGTTTCTCACAGATGGTCAGAATTTCCATTGTTTTTCACAGAAAGATGTTGTGGGGGCTGCTTTTCCTAGCACCAGTAGTCTGGGTGGGTAGCCTGGTGTGGGGCTTGGGTCTCTTGCTCCTCTTTGGGGAACCTTTGTGTCCGAGATATCACTTCCAATTTTCATTTGCCACATAGAGGTTTGGGGGTAGCCTGTTTTGTATCCACACCCTTCCTACAAGTCTCAACATAGCTACTTTTTTATATTCTCAATTATAAAATTTCTACTTAGCTAGACGTCATTCTTTTTTATTTATTTATTTATTTTTTGCATTGGGGGTAGTTCCCTGGCAGGGAATTGAACCCAGGCTGCAGCGTTAAGAGAGCAGAAGCTTAGCCACTACACCACCAGGGAACTCTGTTAGCTACACTTCAGATGGTTCTCCAGGTTGATTCTTCTATAATTTAATTGTAATTTCAGTGTGTTCATGAAAGGAAGCAGGCAGTGTTCATCTACTTTGCCATCTTGGATCTCTCTCTCTTAGCTGTACAAATATTATTGACTAAACTAGTTAAATAGCTTGATTTCATGAGCATCAAAGATATTCCTTCTCTTTCATTTTATGTTGTACCAATTAGTATAAATGTCAGAGCATAATCTTATTTTTTAAATCTTTATATACTTACGGATAAGCTTTATTTCACACATATATAATTGTGGTTGAAGAATGAGAGGTTGAATAATAATTTAGAGAAAAGATTAAAATGCAGGAGAGATGAAAGGAAAAGGGGAATTCTAGAGTAACAGCTGAGAAAAAATTAGGGAAAATAAGAGCCAGTCAGTTAATATTTGACCAGAGAAACAAAGTGAGGCAGATAATGCAAGTGATCATTTACAATAAATGACAGTTGTGAATAAAAGGAACTAGATGTAACTTGGTACAGGGAAGAGAAAACACAAAAGTAGATTGCACAGCAGGAATTAAGTCTTTTTGGCAATGTAGCATTGAGTTAAATAAGCTACAGGAGAACTTTTCTTTCTGTGGGCAGAAAAGAGAGTTTGAGACACAGGATAGAAGTCAACAGAGTCAAGCAATTGCACTTTACTAAATTTTTATAATTAAATTCCAAGAAAATACGTGATATAAATCCTTATTTTTGGTGATATATTTGGTGAAATACCTTCCTGAGTATACCAGGAATATCCCAGAATTAGTCCCACTGGGAATTTGAATTGGTAAAACTAAGAGTTCCAACAAAATCTTAAATAAATCATACATCACTGCAAGAAGCTCAAAGGATAGTCAGGTGCACAGCAAGGGATACCGGATGCAGCTGGCTGGAGTTGTTCAATTAGTGCTGGAACTTTTTCCAGTTGTGTTAAGGAAAAGCTGCTTGGGTGGTGGCAACAATTGTTGACTTCTCCAAGACATTACCGTGTTAGCAATTACTGAGTGAGGGCCTTCTAGGGCTCTCATACCCATATTCACATCACTGAAAGCTGCAGCATAATCCCGTGTAATTGTGAAAGCTGTGTAATAAGCTATGCCATCCAGATTTCACTTTGAGGTTACCACCAGTCTCATGTTGCTAAATTTTGCAACAGATTATAATAATGACCAGGCCCCCTCTACACACTGCAGCAATGTAAAAATGACTGGCAATGGCAAATTCTCTCCACCCCTTTCTGTGCAAAAAGTCAATGGAGGGTGTACCGGGAGACCAAGCACAGTAGGTCTATCACCCCGTTTTATCCAGTGTCACCTTTTCCCATCTCAACCACCTAAGTTATTCACCATTTCCAGAGATGATGAATAATAAATTTGAGAGATGGAATAAACAGAAAACATTAGAGGAAAAAAACCTGAAAAATCAGACAGATGTGGTGAAAGCCATGTTTTAAGTTTTGTTAGTTTTTCAGTTATCTTTAAGGAAGTCAGAGTTGGGAAACAGATTTAAGAACCAGAAAATCATTTAGATTTGACCCTATATCTTCATTTTCTTCAGCTGGTTGTAACATCCCTCTGGACTTCTAGTTTTCATGTTTTGATTTAATGATTCATTTTTCCACCTAAATATAAATGACACAAAGTGCAGGTTTTACTATTTTCTCTTAAATTCATTATTACTGTATTCATATGAAAGTAAGATATAAGGGATGAAGGAAACCAGGGCTATTTATTGATTCTTTTTCATGTAATTTATCTCATGCAATCTTGCCACCTAATGTGATTATCTCAAGTATGATTTTCACCTTGAAGCTAAGAACACAGAGTCTCAGAGAAAGTGTTCCTAAGTACCACTGCTTCCTAAGTACCATGGATATGAGTAGAATCAGGCAAACTAACTTTAAATTTGCTATCTTTCTATAATACTAGCATACCTTATATGGAACTTCACTAACTTGAATGGCTCATTCTATTATGTTAATTCATTTACTATGGAGCTCCTTCATAGGAAGGTATAGAAATACCAGGGGAGGGTGATTATAACAAGTTTGTATCTACATAGGGTCCCCAGGATATGTTGATTATCTCACTTTGCTACCAGTGAGACAGAGCCAGCTCCAGTGTATGTAGAGTCGGTGATGCTGTCACTTAGGAAGGGGCCCTTATGTACCAAGCCAGCTATGTGTTAATGTGGCTCTGCTTTCAAATTTTGAAAGGTGTTTGTTCCATTCTGAGAACCCATGAATGTTTGATTTAGGAGAAATATAGAGACATTTGGTTGAGAAAACAGATCCTGTGGGGGGAAAAAAAAAAACCCAAACTGGGAGCCCCTGATGGTGTAGTGGCTTAAGGCTTCGGCGCTGGTGCTGTCAGTGCTGTGGCCTGGGTTCGATTCCCAGCCAGGGAACTACCCACATACCAAAAAGCAAAAAAAAAAAAAAAAAAAAAAAAAAAAAACCCAAACATTTCCTACCAGAGGAGACTTATAACTTAGTTTTTCAAATAGAGAAATGCTTTAATATTGTATATGATTAGAAAAAGAAGTAGAGGGAGAAGCAGTGCACACTTAACAAGGAGGGTGAGGAAACATGAGGCATAATGTGTCTGTTAGCCTGTCAAAGCAAGCATACAACATTAACGGGAAAAACAGGTTTTATAAGATGAAATAAAAGTCTAGAATTTGAAGCAACTTCTGAGTCTGCAAGTAATAGCATACAGCGCTCTTGAGGCCCAACCTATTTCATTGTATATCTTTGTGACACCGTTGTTAAGATGAATTGTAGTTTCGCACAAGTAACTGATATTTCCTTTTATAAATTTGTTTTAAATTATTCCAAAATTTATACCTAACCCTTATGCCATCATGGATTCTCAGGATGCAGCTAAGTATTAGATTATTGAGCATAATTCATAGCAATATGATTCAGATTTGCTTATGTATTATTTTTGCTATTATTTTGGATTGAACAAATAAATAGTCTGGATAGAAATCAAGTTAGAATGAATTAGAAGTTTGATTATTGTGCTAGTGTTTGAAAGTTTTAAAGCGTGTCTAAATTATGAAAATGTAAAAATATTGATTTGAGCTTTTTCTCAGACCAATAAAAGATAATGTTTTTTAGATATTGATTTTTTTTAAAGAAAATAAACATATGTGAGTCTCCATTTTAAGAAATTTGTCTATCTGGAAATCTAGACCCTCATAAAGATAAACTGAGAAATGATCATTGACTTGGCCAAAAGAGTCTCCATGCTATTCCTTAATGACTGTATTTCTCTTATTCATTTATAATGCCTTAATATAGGAAATTAAAAGATAGATTTCCTCACCAAATAACTTAGTACTCCTATATTAATTGATATTAAAATTAATTTTGAAAACCTGCATGAGAGATTCAATGATATATGATCTCTACATTTATGCTTCACCAAGCCAGATCAGCCTAGGGGTAAAATTATGGTCCCAAGGATATAAATATTTTCCTAATGATTCTCTTCACCCACTGATGCAAATCCTTGAGGCCTCGTCTATATTGTTGCAGGTTTCTACAAGAGATTCCTCAAGAGTTCTCGGTGACTGAGGACTATTCTCAACCTCAGAACAATTCTTAGGGGCCCACTTTCAGGAAGCTTCCTGAGAAAGGCTCCTGACCAGTCCTGACTTCTGTGACGCAGCTGTCCGATTGCCTAGCCTCATAAGAATATGAATAATTCAATAAAAAAAGAAAGGAATCAAATAATATTTGTAGTCATAAAATTAATTTAACATGTCATACTTCGTATTTTCAAATATAAGCATTTCTCTTAAAGTCTGAGTGTTCATTAGGTGAATTAGATACGACACAATTTGGGATATAGTTTACTTAGGAAACATGATTTGCATTCTGTCCTTGTGGCTTAAGGTGTTTACCACATAGCTCTTACATCAAGACACCATGGATACTTACTAAAATATAGATTCCTTGTCCCCATAACAGATTTATTGTCTCAGCAAGTCTAGAATAGGGTTTAAAATTTAGATTCTTAGGAATCTTGCTAAGGGCTTCTTGTAAGCATTTAAGTGTGTCAATATCGGTACTACGCAGGTCACTTTTAATAGTAACTGGATTATAACAAAAACATGGTACTGTTTAGCAGGAGTACTGTTTAATGGCTTTGTGCTTTGTTATGACTGGGTGATAGGAATGTATAAAAAGCATTATGGTAGTGAAAAAAGACAATTTTTCATTGCTCTTGACCAAATGAAAAACTGTTCAAGAATGGATATCTTAGGGATATTTAGCTTCTGGATCTGATATTCAGATTTTACAGCTTTTATAGTTATAAAAGAATTTTATTATTTAAATATTTCAGGAAAATTGACTTTTATTTCTATTCTTAATTCCTTTTTCACTAGCTGTATTAGAAAATAAATATAATAAAACTGTTAAATTAATATTTTGATGTTTTGACTTCTCCAATGAACTATCATGTTACAGTAGAGCAGGCTGTATGCTACTTATTTAATACACACCTGAGAGATACCTATTATTATTCTCATTTCATAGATAAACAAACAGAACCTCAAAGAGGTTAATTAACTTGACCAAAATCACACAGCAAATACGTGGTAATACCAACACTGATTTCAGGCTGTCTGGCTTTAAGTCCAAGAGCTTTTTCTGTGACATCATGCAACTGATTTGAAAAAGCATACTTTGTTTTTTTCTTTTTAAAATGGTCACTCTTGTCTTCCATGCCCCATAAGCATCATGAAGATCCACAAATGGTATTCTTCAAAACTAGGTTGGTCAAATGGTTTTGATAGCAGTGCTCTTTTAAATAGAAATTCTATGTATAAGCTTATGAAGTACCATTGTAGGTGTGTGTGTGTGTGTGTGTGTGTGTGTGTGTGTGTTTCCATGTGTTCTATGTTGAAAAGTGAATGACGGATGGTTATGCTGTGTGCAATGTGTCTCTAGATGGGCAAATAACTTTCCATTCTGTCATCCATGTACTCTTTTCCTTGTGATTTTTATATTTTTTTACTGCAACTTTCCAAATGAAAAGTGCATGATATCAAGCTAGTTGTTCAAACATGCCTATTCCATTTTAAAGGTGAATGTGGAATTCTGCAAGTAATCAGCAACAGACTACTCAAAATTTCTCAGATTTGAGCCTTCTGCACTATTCCAATTAAAGTGGATCTTTCTTTCCACCATGGGAATTGCACTATATAACTGATTACCAAGCACATCATGTAAACAGCTCTTAGAAACTGCAAACAGCCCATTATGGAGAAGGCACCTTATTAACAAAGGTCGTATTAGAATCTCACCCTGATAACTAATCGCGTCAAACATACAGTACATCAATAGACACATAGACTAGGAAACAGCCTTTTCCAATTAAGTAAATCAGTTTGACCTTCCGAACTATGAATAAGCTGCTGCAACAGCTCCTGATTAGGCTTAAGGAGTCTGACTTCCATCGCAAACAAATGCCTCAGAATTTAAGCATACTTAGGAAGTTAATCCTGTAAAGAGTCAATGAACAGATTGAAAGTTTCTGCATTAATGCCTTGACCTGAGTTTCTTCAAATTTCTGCAATGCAGGCAGAATGGGAATGTATCCCTCTGAGTAGATAAACAAGACCTGAATTTGCTTTCACCCTCCCTCAGGATAACTAATTTAACAGAAGTGAACCCGTTTCAAAACACAATAAAATATTTGCTTCCCCAAGTAATTACAGGTCTTGGCTTTTTTAGGTTACTACCCCTGCAACAATATGTGTGATTAACTATGCTCCGTGCAAATTTAGGTACTTGCTAAAAAACAGATTTGACCCTTGTTTATTTTTATTTGCTGTCTATCTTAGAACTAATTCAAAACTTATTCATCCAATTTAGATCTGAAGTTTAAATCCAATCAAATTCTTTAAACATTATACTGACTATGCTAAAGTGCTAATTCACCCTCAAGAGATAGCACATGGGAGGCTTTTCTAGTGTTAGTAAGGCATTTCCATAACGTTTTTGGTCGCAGTTTTCTCATTTGTACAATGAAGGATTTGAACTAAATAAGTTTTAAGCCACTTATAGGTAAAATGTCTATGTATTTATGTATATACATAGCTAACAAAAGTTTTGATATTATTTAACTAGCCCAGGTAGAAATGATTAATTTTCAATAGTATTTATTATAATTTTTACCCGAATTTACAGGAGAGAGATGATAAATAAGAATGTAAATTCCTGCAGTTTAAAGCAATAATGGTTAGCATATTTTCCTATTAGTAAGACATGATATTTAATAATTAGGGAACAAACTCACTTTAGATAAAATTTATTTTAGAATTTTTATATGAAATATTAAATTTCTGCAGAGAGCTCTGAATAACTATGTGGGCTCTTTAAATTTAAATAAAAAGTCCTAGCCTGGGGCTCTGGCTGCGTTTAGGAGATAATAGGACTGGGTTTCTTCATAGTAGTTCCTCTTTCACAGCAACACTGGAAGCAACAAACTGTACTTAGAAATCTCCCATATCAAATCTCATTATTTAAATTTATAAACTCTTCACTTACTGGATTTAATGAGCCCAACTATTCCCAGGCAGTGGATAGAGGAGAGGAGAAATACCTCCTTGAATTAAGGTTCTGGGATATTTGTTTCATGTTTTAAGCAAGGGTAATGTGAGGTTGATGGATCATACAGTAGGTGGTTTTTAGGACATACAAAATTGGTCTGCATCATGTGAAGTTAGATATTTAATATTTTATTTCATTATTGTAATGGTTGGAAAATGAGCTCATCATTTAATATTCTAAGGTGAAATCTTGGTTTTTGATCAATGTTTTTCCTTAAAGTTTTGTACGTATAAATGCAAAAAAAGTACTTACCATGACGTGCTTACATGTCTGAAGTGAAATTATAAAGTGGAAAATATTTTTTTTACTGTGTTTTTCATGTACCTTTCCTGTGTCCTTGAGGAGTCTTTGTGTGCGTGTGTGTGTGTGTGTGTGTGTGTGTGCGTGTGTGTGTGTGTGTGCGTGTGTGTGTGTGTGTGTGTATGGGGGGCGGGGAGAAGGTTCCCTGGCTGGGAATTGAACCCAGGCTGCGGTGTTGAGAGTGCTGAAACCTAGCCACTGTACTTACTACCAGAGAATCTCCTTGGGGACTCTTTCACCCTCTAGCTATCACTACTTTCCCATCTCAATCAAAGGTATAGTATACCTAGATTTACATGAAAGCTCTTATGATGTAATGTATTATTCTTCCCAGAGAATTAATATATTTAATATAACATTTAATAAAGTTAAAAGAGTGTCAGAAGATTAAGTCATGTTGTTAGGCAGGAAGCTAGGCTTGAGTGACAGGAGGGGCAGAAGATAATATGATTAGTGCTTTGCACCACCCAGGTCCACGCCTCAGGGA
The DNA here is from genome assembly GCA_004026885.1 of Lyroderma lyra. Taxonomy (NCBI): domain Eukaryota; kingdom Metazoa; phylum Chordata; class Mammalia; order Chiroptera; family Megadermatidae; genus Lyroderma; species Lyroderma lyra. The sequence continues at coordinate 12,781 of PVJL010010686.1, forward strand.
CCACCCAGGTTCAACTCTCAGTGACTTTAGAACATCCTGATAAGAGGGAAATAAAATCCAACCAGAATTATCTGGTTTTTGATGCCTGCATAGAATGTTAAAGCTTACTCTTGGTTTAACCTTAGCCTCTTTATAATGCAATTATAATGGATTAGCATTGTGGTTGTGGTCCCCCCACCCCCTGGGTTTTTCTGTATGCATTTTGGTTAAAGGTATGTGGAGAAAGAAAACAGTCATACAACCTATACATGTCAATCAAATGACTTGTCTGCACTTCACTTGCTGGGCTGGCTCTGGGCCAGGAATAAAACTGAAACCCCACATTATTCAGGGACTTTCCCTCTCTTGGCTTGGCCTGTTTCTCTCTTGAAATGTATTTCAGTAAAACTTTACTGGGCTTGTCTTTGTTTCCTGATCTGTAATTCTTTACTACGTGGGTGGAAAGAACCAAGCTCCACCAGTAAGTGACTAAATCTCTATTAATCATATGCTACCTGACTCCAGGACATATTTCTAATCAAAAAGATCTTCTGGAGGTCCTTATTGTATAACACAGTCAGGTGGCAGTTATTCTTCTCACAAGGCTGTGAGGAGGTGCTGAGGTAATATAAACTTCTGAGGGTTAGCATTTTTTGTTTTCTTTGTTAACTATTTTTCCCCAGCACTTACACGTAGAACAGTATGAGACACAGGGTAGGCGCACAATACATATATACATTTATGAATTCTTATTATTTCCTAATTGCCAAATTCAGCCATGTCAATTCAGGGCCAGTGGGCACTGTAGAGATCTCTGTGAAGCTTATTATATTGGGAAGCCCCAATATAAATGGAAACTGGCTGTAGAAGAGTAATGAACAAACGTGGTGGACTGACATGGGCTTACCAAAATCTGTTTCTCTTCCTTCTGAACAGACAAGTAGACTACATTCCCCTAGCCTCTCTTGCATTAAATGCAAAATCTGTGACACTGGATTTTACACCTGCCACAAAGTATATGACACACACAAAACATTACTGAAGAAATAATCAACAAATTAAATATTGCCATTTGTATTGTATTATTTTAGTTCTCAAAACCAGTGCTGTGTAGAATGTCAAGAATATAATGATCAGGTCTGAAAACTTGCTGAGCAACACCACCCCTAGGAGCCTGGATGCTCCATGAACTCCAGAGGAAAGCAACATCTTTCTGGGAACAGCGAGACCCACTAAGATAAAAGCATACACGCCGCTTGGCCTACTGGAGGGTTTGACCAGCGCAGCCCTATCTGCTCTTCAGAAACTCCCTCCTTCCCTCCCTATAGAACTCTTGTTACAGTAGATCTCTGCACTGATGCTGTCTTTGCCCCAGTCCATCTGCACCAAGATGCCCTGAATAAAATCTTGTTAAACCCTCACTTGGCCCTGAGAACCTTCCTCTTGGTGTCCCTAACAATAATCAATGCCATTTTTGTGAAAATGATAGAGTGCCTTAACTGTTTTATTGATAGGATTTATATGTAGGAAAGTGTGTACAATGTACTAATCTTAATGGTAAAACTCAACTGGTTGTTTATGTATGTTCACGCATCAGTGTCTACCCACTTCTCACCCCTCAGGAGTTCCCTCACGTATCTTCCCTGGTAATGCCAATCTCCTCCTCTCCCCAAAATAAACACTGCTCTCACTTCTGTCACTTACTTACATACTTTAAAAAAACAATTACAATCCAAACCAAATATTACCGTTGGTGAAATAAAACATTGTGAAATAGCAAAAATGTGAAGAACTGATCTACAATACAGACCAGCAGTGTCCAACACTTGGGCTTCCCTGGGCCACATTGTAAGAATGGTCTTGAGCCACATGTAAGATATATTAACATGATACCCGATGTGCCAAAAAAAGGTCATACAAAAATCTCATGTTTTAAGGATTTGTGTTGGGCCACATTCAAAGCCATCCTGGGCTGCAGGGTCATTTGATGAAAGATATTAATTTAGTGTTAAGAATCTTAATGCTCAAACAGCATAAATTCAAAGAAAGCCACACCCCATCTACTGGAAGACAAGATAGAGATAACAAAGATAAGTAAAGTTTTATTCCATACACATGCATATGCATTTAGCATTTATTGCTATGGTAATCACAAAAGATTGCCAATGACTGAAAACTAAAGAAACATAACTACTTGTAGGAAAAGTATTAGAAAATATTAGACAGGTATTTTATGAGGATGGGGCAATGATAACCCAACATATATCTTTGAAAACCAAAATTTGATTCTTATACACTAAGTGCTATGTTTTTCAGCAAAAAGAAGATGAAAGACAGGAGAAAAAGAATGTGATGAAATACAAAGTCCAGTTGGAAACCCAACACTCAATGCTTCTTTATTTATTTGTTATTGTTTTTGTTGTTTTTAATGCTGGAATCTTCAGCAACATCAGAATAAAAGTTCACTGCTGTTTACAATATGGAAGGAACTTTTAATTCCTCAGGGTGCCAGATAAATGCTTTTGAGAAGAGGAAGTCATAGGTAAGCTTGTTCTGTATAACTCCTAAGGTGTTATTTTAGGACATAATCAGGAAGGGTCTGTGTGCACTTTAAGATGCAAAAGACTGTGCAGTGTGGAAGGCCTCCCCATCAGGGAAAGCCTTGCATGCAGAATGTACCTTTGAGTTAAAAACTTGCCTGTATCCCAGTGAGGAGATTCAGTTTTGTCATAGCTTTTTATTTTCCTTCAGTTTTTGGATTTTATAAAGTTGAGTTTTCAGGTACAGAGTGCATATTCCCTGAAATAGGAGAGGAAATTGTTCTAACTAACACTGCCTCTGAGGCAGTGTTTATTAAAGAACAATCATTAATTAAACTTGGGACCATAAATTACTTCTTTCTGTCTTATCTCCAGTTAATAATGCATAACTAAAAGTTATGATCTAACTATAAATTAGGGCAAACAAAACATACTATAAACTTATTTTTCTCTCAAGTCCAATAGGTTGATATGTGTGTTGTTTTAATATTCCCATTTGGGGATATTAATGTTATTTTTGAAACCGTACTAAAAAGCCAGAAAGTATTGGGACTTTTAAATACCATTTTTTAATACAACTGAAGATTTTTCAAAATGAAATCTGATGCTTCTTACTCACAACATACTGTGCAAACAAAACAGAAAATAAGAATGTGGCAATAGAATTAATGCCACAAAATAGAATTGTCTTAATTCATCATCTTGCACGGAATACTTTTTCTTTCATTTATGACCTAACTATTTTTATGCTTCTAGCATATTTTTAATAAGAATGTTTTCTAATGCTGTTTCTCTTTTCTCCAGAAGATCTTATATAGTTAAACTGATCTCTAAGAGGTGGTGGGGAGTTGGCTTGAATGACTCAATAATAACATGTTAAGACCTGTAGCATTGCCTTCAAAACTGTAACAGACTATTAGAAATAATATTGAGGTGAAGCTCTAAAATTCTAGAGAATGTATTTTGGAACTCTGGGCAGAATTGGTGACTTGGAAATTAACTCATCTTTCAGATGCAGAAGTCTTGTTCAAACAAGATGGGTTTCTTTATATTAGCATTGCTGGTGGTAATTATGAGTTATAAATTCATAAACTTACCATAACAAGAAACATGAGGCCATATTGAATACTTTACTCTAGAATGGTGGCGTTAAGACACTAAATGGCTTTGTAAATTGGGTAAGTTACTGAATTCTATTGAGACCTATTTACTGTATTTTTCCATGTATAAGACACCCCCATGAGATGACTCCTACTTTTCTAACCCAACATTAACAAATCAGTATCACCCAGTTTCTCCCATGTATAAGATGACACCCAATTTTTGGTCTAACAGTTTTAGACAAAAGTATCATCTCATACATGGAAAAATATGGTAAATACAAAAACTGTGAAGATTTAATTAGACCTGTATTATTTAAAATTTAACCCAAGGAACCATTAGGATTTCATAGACAGATATCTGGGGACTCTACAGAGAGAAAACTAGTGTGATAGTAGAATCTAAATTGAATAGCCAACTGCCATAATGGGAATTAATATAAATTAATATAAAGTCATGTGCTGCTTAATGACACAAGTAAGCTCTGAGACATGGATTGTTAGGTGATTTCATCATTGTGTGAACATCATAGAGTGCACATACACAAACTTACATGGTGTAGCCTATTATACACCTAGGCTATATAGTATACATCAATCACAAAATAACCATTGTATAAAATAAATTATCATAATTATATGTAGTTATAAATTACCAACTAATTGATTTGCCTGTGTTCTCTTCTTGTTATGGAAATTTTGTCAGTTACAAAAATTATCTATTGTTAAAATTTGATGAGCTTATCATGTTCATATTATTTTATTTTATTTTATTTTATTTTTTGACTTATAAACAATAGACATTTATTTCTCACAGTTCTGAAGCTGACAAGTCCAACATCAAGGCACTGGCAGATTTGATATTTAGTGGGGTCCCAGTTCATAAATCATAGATGTCCATTTTCTCACTGTGTCCTCAGATGGCAGAAGGAATAGGAAACCTTTTTGGGGTCTCTTATAAGGACACAAATCCCAATCATGAGGGCTCTATCCTCATGACCTAATCAATCTCAAAAGCCCCAACTCCAAATACCATCACAGCTTTCAATGTAGGAATTTGCGAAGGACTTAAATATTTAGTCTATAGAAGATGAGTTTTAAATTCTAAACATTCTAAATTCTAACATGATCAATTTATTTGCTGTGCTGAAAGAAGACTGGAGAAGCTAAGGAAAAATCAGATAAGCCAGTTGAAAGTTTTCTTATTAATCAAGAAAAGAGATAGTGATGGTTTGTTTCAGGATGACAGTGGTGTCAACTCCATCATATTTTTTAAAATTGTTACACATTTTAAAATAATTTCTAAGCTATTATATATTATTTCCCTCACAGGTCAGAATTAAAAGATAAATTTCAGAAAACAAAACAGAAAGCAATCAGAGAAGTAAATGAAAGAAAGTCTTTTGTGTCATTTGAATACATTCTAGAAGAAAATAGATAGAATACTATAAAAAGGAGGAGATTTCAGAGTAATTAGTCTCAGTATAGTGTAGTACTAATATATCACTGATGAAAAATGATGTGAATTGAGCTTCTACTTCCACGTCATATACATAAATTATACATTTCAAGAAAAAAAACTGGGGTAAAATACACATGAAGAATCCATTAAATCAAATATATTTTCTGAAGATCTGCATACTTGTTGATGTAAATTAAATATTAAACAATGGAAAACTTTTAAATTACCAAGTGACAGAATAAACTTCTGATGCATTAATGAGTTTTCACAAATTGCTAAAAAGTATACTAGATTCTTGTTACTTTACTACAAACCAGAGGATTCTATCTTTTTTTCTATGTTGTAAATTGGGTGGGGGTGAAATATATTCAACTGAAGAAGGAAAAGGGACAAAACATAGGCAGCATTTATCAAATAGTCCTGGCAAACATGAAGAGAGTAAAACTAGTGTTAAGTATTCAAAATTGAAATCTGATAAATTATGGAAACTTTCTAAACAGAGAGTAAACGTAAGAATATTGGCAAGGTCTTCTTGAGCAAATTATATACACAATTTAGTTTTTGCCAATGCAATAGAGTTCATAGGATAATGCAAGAAGCACTATGGTATATCATGGGATTTTTCCTTTATTGCAGAAAATGTATCAAAATAAACATTGCATATTTTTAAATTTTAATCCAGTAACAGACATAATCATGGAACTATCATTCATATTCTGGGAAGAGTATGAAAGAAAACAAATACCCTAAATCTAGATATAAAAAAATAATTTGAGATATCAGACATAGGCTACTACACATACACTTAGAAAAGAGAATGGATAGGAAATACTGAACATAGTTGAAGATATTTTATATTTCTTATTCTGTTCATTGTCTAAATTTGATGGTAAACAATGAAGTAAAAATATTTATTGATTCTAATACATTTTAAACTTTTCAGTGTGAACATATGTTAAAATATACTAAAAATATATTTACCTCAATAAATTTGCAAAACATCAGGGGAAAAGTAAAAATGGTGCCATCATGCCATAGAATAGTCATGAGAGGATACTATTCTAATGCTTTTTTAGAAATTGTTGCTGTATTAATAAAGATCTGGATTTTTTAAATGAAAAAACAAGGATAAATTTAAAAATTTATTTGGTTTGTAGTACTTATGATATTTTAATCAAAATTAATGTTACTGACAAAATAATTCATGAACAAATATCAATATATAAATGCCCCTGAAATCACTGAAGAGATTATAAAATTCTTCAAAGAAAACAAATTGTCAGTGTTTATGAAAATACTATTGATGACAAATAAATAAGACTATTGTTATTGCCACCAATTTCTGTCGTCCAAAACACACTAGAAGAAGAATATAGAAGACTCATTTTGAGTGCGTACCTCATTATCAGCACATCTATTATTCATACATAATGTCAAAATCAATCTTTCTCATGTCAAATGCAATTTCTTCCTTATGAAAGGATTACTATCTTGAAAGAATTAGATTTTGTATGTTTAAAGTGGCATATATATTTGCCAGTGAAACTGACTGATGGACATAGTAAGAAATGTGCTATTGATGAGACCTTTAGTCTTAATCAAAATGCTTTAATTCAATAAAACCTAATACAGATTTCATTATTATTTTGCAACATATTGGGAAACAAATTTGCTGGGCACCATTTAAAATATCTTTGTAGCCCTCATTCTATATTAATTTTGGTAGTGAAGAAAGTGGTTCCTCATTAAATATATTAAAAATTACTTAAGGACTACTCTGTCATGTAACTCAAATTTATTTTTTTAATAAGAAATAACTGTTGTTATTTTAAGTCATAGTCAGGATAGAAAATATGATAACAGAAACGTTTTCACCATAGAGATGAAAGAGAAAGTGCTGTGCTTTGTAAATGGGGCCAGAGGAAGTGTGACTAGGATGAGAATTTTGCCTGAGACTACCAGGGAAGTAGGGAGGAAAGGGGGTTTCTTTGAACAAGCAGGAAAAACAGCATGAATAGGTCATATGGTTTTTAAATTTGACTGTATATTTTGCAAACAACAACAAGAAAAACTAAGAAAACACAAAAAACAAAAAGCAGAAAACACCATTTTAAAACTATAGACAAAGGTAATTTTAGTGTCAAGTTGAAGGTCTCATCACACTGTCTCCCTTTTCCCATTATTGAGTGGGACTGGAGAATCTGGATTAGGGATTAGATCTGGGAAAAACACAAATGACATATTTTAGCCATCTAAATAATAGAGTATAACTTTAAACTCATACTGCATTAACTCTTATTTAACACTTACTATACTTTAAAGATGCTCTATATCTTTTATATCTATTCAATTAATGTTCATGAAAATTTATGATGTAAATTTAGAGATTAAGTAAATGTCCAAATCATAGAGAATTACTTTTGCCTCAAAACATTTGTGCTATTTTAACTTTATATCACCTCTTACTGTATAGATTATATATATGTGATTGTGTGTGTGTGTGTGTGTGTGTGTGTGTATACACACACATATGCATGTATAATTATTATTTCTGGAGAGAAAATAAAGCAGATAGGAGAAGGGAGAAGAGAGGGAGGCCCAAGTAGAAAGAGCAGGGAAGGCAGGAGGGAAGGAGGGAAGAGGGAAGAAGGGAAGAGAGGAAACCAGAAAGGAAGGCAGAAGGAAGGAAGGAGGCAAAAAGGAAATCACTCCACTATTTGGCTGTAAAGGTATAAAAATATTAATGAGAAAGATGTGAAGAGCTTAAAACTTTTCAAATTACTATCCACTCAGTCAAAGCAAATGATGTTTTTATAGAAAAAGAAAGGAGAAAACATCCCCAAAGGAGAAAGGGATTGCAAGGGAGTGACTGAATTCTAGAAGTGAATTTTTACATTTCTTTTGTTCTATGATCAGATTCAATTCTATGAGAGAACTGTAGAAGGCGTATTAGAAAGTAGCTTTTAAAAATTATAAAGACTAAGATAAATGCCAGAGAGGGAGCCTGGAAATTGTAATTCCAATTTACACCATGGTAATATGAGGCCAGAAAAAATAGTGTTATCAGATGAATTTATAACGAATGAATGGTGTCCAAACAGTGGTGATGGATAGCTTGATTGCAAAACTGGAGAGAGAATTTTAACACAGAGACAATGAGTTTTTCTCTGAACACTGGCAGTGGTCTGCGTTTTATAGCAAAGACTCAGATGGAGAGAGATGGGACATGTTTGAATTTGCAGATAACAAAACAGAGAAGGATAGTAAAATCTTGCATGGTAAAAACCAGAAGCAAATTAATGTCAATATTTTGCTGTGTTAAATTAAATATAAAAATGGAAAATATAAACCATTCTGCACTTTATTAAAATAATACACAAAACCCCATGAGGATAAAATAAGGAATTGAAGACTTAGCCCAGCAGGCTTTCAAATGACCTGAAGCTCAATATGAATTGTTATTGTCACATGGCTGTGGTCAATCTACTATGAGCCTAGACTTCATTAAAAAGAGGCATGTTATCTCAAAAGAGGAAATGCCATGACTACTTCTGTACCACTGTTTCAAAGAGACAGAAGCAAACAAATAAAGAGTATATTTGGAGAAAGTGACCAGTCCGTTAGAGAGTGTTTCAGGCCCTTAAGAAACTAGGCTTTGTTCAGACCACCTTCTATACTTAAAAGCCTGGGTGGTGAATACCCAGCACACTCACTCAGTAGGAGCTCTAGTTCTGCGGAAATAGTACTAATGGATAGAAATTGCAGAGCAACTGATTTTTTACTTCATTTAAGGCACTATTCCTCATAATCACAATTGCCTGAATGAGCCAAATGGTAGGTTTTCCATAATTGGTGGTCTTTGAGTAGAAGTTTAATGATCACCTGGGGGAATATACTTAATATTATTCATTGCTTTGTCACCTCTTCCCAAAATAAATGTTTGGTACAATTAGCCACCAACAAATATTTATTGAATAAATGGTTCAATAGAACAAAGTTACTTATAACTAACATTTATAGAATGAACCCTCATTATTGGTCAGGCACACCTAATTTCCCAAAACTCTAGGGAGAAACAGTTATTATTTTCATTTTGTTGCTCAGAGATATGAACCCAATAAAGGGAAAGACACTTGCCCAAGTCAACCAGAAAGTGAATGGAGATGGCAGCATTCTAATTATGGTATATCAGTCTCCTGAGCCTATTTCAAATTTGATAAGGTGGTTTACCTAGATAATCTAAAAAGTTCCTTCACCAAGGCTTTCTTATATGCTGTTATTAATTAAATAAGGAGGCCATTATACTGAGATAGTTTTAATACCTTAGCAGCTTTTCTAAGCAAACCAAAACCAAAGACTAAAGGCCTCAAGGTTAAGAAATCAAAACCTAAGGACAACCAATCATGAACAGCTAACTAAACTGTTTCAAATAAGGCAAATACTAAAGCAATAGCCAATCAAATAATTTTCTTGTATTGCTTCTTCCTTTTATCTGTAAGTCTCTCACCTAGCTCCCATCAGTGGAGTTCTCCGACCATATCCAGTTGGTCATTGCCCGATTGCAATCAATTTTTCTCTAATAAACTCTTAAATTTTTAAATATGCCTTAGGATATCTTCTAACAATGCTAATAGAAAGGGCTTGAAATTACCAACTCTTACTACAATTAGAAACAATTTGTTTACTATATTTGTTCACATTAAAATGGAGGAGAAAGAATTTGGTCTAGAAAAGTACAGGTGTGTTATGAACATTTCAGTTAATTAGCAGGACAAATCACAAGAAAGCAGTCAGGTAGACTAGTAAGTGCTTGAATTTGAGTTGCTGGAGGACAGGGTGGCTCTGGGATATTATTATGTTTTGTATACCTGGGAAAAGTGTATAAAGATAGAAGTTGAAGACAATGACAGATTGCACTATTTTTGAATTTTTGCCTAGTCTAAACTGCTGTTAACATTTTGAGGGTTAATGCAGAATGTGAGCTCTTTGAGGCCAGGTTTAATAGTTACTAAGATGTATATCCTCTGAGCCTTGCACGGTGATGTTTAGTATTGCACAGAGGATATGAGCAGGACAAGATAAATATATTGTGGGTACCATTGTCCTCAGGAAAGCTGGGATGGCATTGATATTAATTTGTAACTCTTACTAGTAAAAAGTCCTTACTTGTCATGGTAACCCTAAAATTTACTAGTAGCTTATCTTTAAGATTTACTTCCAATTTTGTCCTAGAAAGTATTACCTCACCTACTTATATACTACCTTTGTTTGTTTTTTAAATTATTTTTCACTTTGTGTTTCTTTTTCATAACATCACTGTGATAGATTGTAATGATCTGTTTAATTATCTGCATGCTCCTACTAGCTCCTCCAACCCACTTTCTTACTAGACCCTGAACCCCTTAAGGGTGTGGTAACCATACTACTGTCCTAGGGTTGTCCTCAATGCCTAGCAAAGTGATAAGCAAAGAATTTACGCTGTCAAAGCAACGATTGCACTCAATAAATTTAAACAAGCAAGGAAGACTTCATTTGAAGCTATTGCAATAGAAGAGAGAAGCCAAAACTCAGTCTGAGCTCAACTCTGCTGACACAAAGTGTGGGAGAGTTTTTAAGAGCTGGGTGGAAGAAGCAGGTAAACTTTCTCCTATTTTTCTAACAGGAAGTTGTTTTACAGCTTCAAGCCGGATGCCTGCCTAAGGTTCCTGCACTCACTGGGAAAAGGGGATGCTAGCTTCCTCGATGATTATATTTCTAAGAGGTGTTTCCTACATCCTCGAGAAAGATATTCCTGGGTTGTAAAATTAGCAAAACACTTTTAAATGTTTACATCTCAAAGAGTTAGAGAAATAGCCTGTAACTAAAAATTTTCTAAAGTATATTCTCTAAGTTAAAGGAGTTCAAGTGTTTAGAGTCAGGAAGGAGTTTATCTAAGCTTCAGTTAGGCTGAGGAAAACATTAAGACCATTGGCATCAGGGTTCATTAAAAGTTTATTGAATGAATGAACAAATGAATGAAGCTAATTCCTTAGGATCATATTTTTAAATGTGTCATCTTATTTAAAAAGTAATATTAAAAGTAATTAAAACAAATTAAATTAATATTATAAATCTTTCTTCTACCTCTGTTGCTTATTGATAGTTTATTGTGCAGAAAATGCTACACCCTCAAAATATATTACATGTTGGATATGCACACTCTTTAAAAATTAAAAAGATGCCAAACTTTTAAGTTGGGACTGTCTTTCACAAATCACTTCTTTCAGTGAAGCACACAATGATATAGTAAATGATTTTTTAAAATAATTAAATCATTTTTTAAGATGCTGTTGTATTTTCAACATTCTTGTTTATTCTCAAATCAAAACCATTAAGCCCATACTAGACAATTAATTTTGTGAACTCATCCTAGAAAAACAGCTACATACCTCATTGCTGAATATCACTATGGTCACCTTCAAAGTACTCCCCTTGGGAAGCTATGCACCGATGCCAACACCTAATCCACCCTTCAAAGCAATTTTAATTCTTTCTCTGGAATGGCCATCAGAGCTGTCATCGTATCCAAGAATCTGACAATATTGTGACTTTGCCACTGTGCCCTTATGTTGGCAGAACTGTATAAACAACTTGGTAAGGTGGCATGGCCATTCCAGATCGTTTTAATACCTTAGCAGCTTTTCTAAGCAAACCAAAACCAAAGACTGTAAATGCCTCAGGTTAAAAAATCAAAACTGCTCTCATACACACACACACACACACACACACACGTTCCTAACTTGTACAGATTAACTTTTGGTTATACGTCATTGGAACTTACAATGGTTTTGAAACAGTTCTTTTTTTTTTTTATGTTAAGTGGCAATATTTTTCTCATAATCTTCATCGTACACTTAACTTGACATATAAATATTTAATGTTTCTGCAGAAATTTTCTGTTTAGTGCAGAAATATTAGCAAGCCCCATGCAATATATTATTAACTTTAAATTGCTCTTGAAATAAAGAGATTTTATCAAACCATATTTGAAAAATGTATCAGAAATACTGTAGTACAGAAGTAATAATACTAGTTTGGAATTTTTTTTTTTTTTGTATATGGGTAGTTCCCTGGCTGGGAATCGAACCCAGGCCGCAGTGTTGACAGTGTCAGTGCTGAAGCCTTAAACCACTACACCACCAGGGAACTCTCCTAGTTTGGAATTTTTGAGACCTAGGTTTTTCATTTACCATCTGTCTTTGGGAGGTCACTCATTTGCAGAATCCCAGTTTACTGATCTGTAACTATAATTAAAACCACCCGAAAAGATTATTGCAAATATCAAAAGAGATAATATATTTTAAAACATTTTATAAAAGTTAAAAACTTTTCAAAGTCATCTCAGAGAAAAAGGATAGTCCTTCATTCAAGATTTGGTTTGGGCGTCAATATTAATGTTAACACACACATATTAAGCCAGTATTAAAAGGTTTATGACTCACATAATGAGGTTTTCTGGGGAGAGCAATACCGACTCCCACACTGGTCAAAAATTTCTTGAGAAAACTGGGAGAAGAAATGGGTGTGGCATGTTTAGGGCTAGGGCCAGGGTGAAGGTCCCATGAAGTCAAATGTAGGAGTGTCTGGGAATATTTCTTATCAGTTTGTTCAGATGTGGGGCTGAAGGGGAATGGGGAAAAGTGGGGCTTAAAAAACCGTCAGCAATCAAACATCAAAACTAGAGCCAAAGTTTATTGGAGTAAAAGTTGTGGATTTTATTATTAAATTGTCAATGCCAGCATGGTGGTGTTGGTTGCAAACCAACAGCCACTTCCTTTCCTCTTTTTTGGCTGATAGAACTGACCTCCCAAAATAGAGGCTGAAATAAAACCTAGCCAATGGGATCTGAGAGGAAGTCTGCTGAAGGACTATTAGGGATGATTTTGCCCTCTAATAAAAAGAGAAGCATAGGAGTCAAATGCTTCATTTCATTATCATCAGGATACTTTGTGATTTGTATTTATAATTTAATAAATTAATATTCAGGAACATGTCAGCATGAATCCAAAATATCCAATGTCTTGCAAAAAAGTCTAACCTGAACAACTTAAGATAAAGATAAGTAAATAAAGATGAATGTGATGTTTCTTCATGATATCATCTCATTATAATAAGTGTAATAAAAAGATCTAATTGTTAGTAATATTGTTAATAAATTAATAAAACGCAATGAATGTACTGTGCAGTAGATACAAAATTTCAAATTATGGAGTCTATGTGTGAAGACTTCACATCCACGATCAGTTTAGACTTGCTAATGTAAAGTGTGACTCCTTTCTTTGAGAGGCAGCCTTGACTGCAGTAGGCAGTGTAAAATGGGTCCTTAAAGCTTCCATGACAGAAGGCCAGAACCCATGAATTTGTTACATTACATGACAGAAGGGACTTGACAGTCAGTGAGGGAAAGTGAGTTTTAGGTCAGAAGTCTTGCATTCTTCAAACGTTATCACAGATTTGGCTGTCTAATCTTCATACTCATAATCTTAACCCGGAAGCCATGGGCACACGTAACTGCATACGACCGATGGAATGACTTTTCCCCCCACCAATCTTACTGAGGTGGCAACGTGGAGATACAACTTTTGAATATCTAATAGTTTTCCAACCAAATGTTGCCACCCACAATCTTTAGCCCCTGTTGCAACACTTATAGCTTATTAATGGTAGAGTATTACATTTATCCATCTTCTCCATGAGCTCTAAACATTTTTATGAAAATGTAGCAGTATGCATTCTCGTGGAATTATTTTAATGTATTGAGGAGAAAAGTATTATTCTCCTCTTCAGTGAGATCCCAGGAAAGTAAAGAATATAAGTCCTTCCTTGTTTTAAATCCTGACATCAGGTTTTATGAATTTTTAATGTTAATTATTGAAAATTTGCAAACAATGAATGGTTTTAACTAAGTTTTTCTTTTTTTTATTTTCAATCCTATTTTTAAAACTCTCCTTTTCTTTCCACCTTAACCATTATCTCTTTTTCTGTATGACATTTGAGGGAGAAATGTAGAAAGCTGAAATGCTGTTTTTACTTGTTGGATATAACTTCTAATGGGTATCTGTTGACAATATCATTATGTAATTCTAATAAAAATAATAATGTGTCATCATATACCATAAGGGGGCTCTCAATCCAGACACTATAAAGAAAGATGTCAAGAAATCCAATCTTTTTCTTTTTTTCCCTTAATTCTCAATTTCTTAAATTACATGGCAACATTTCTGCTTTAATTGTTAGGAAAATTTTATATTTGTCTTCATATGAATACATAGGAAATGAGGCTGCATTATTTTCATGAGAAATTGCCTCATCCCAGTGCCCCTTTCTCAGCATATTGCAATCATTTCATAGTTATATGTGCAGACATGCATAGGTGAAATATAATCATAGTAAACTTGTTTTTTAGATACAATTTTTGCTGATAAGTTAAAATTCTGAAACCATATCTATAAGTTACTATATCTGCCTTAGAATACCATAAAACCTGACATCTCATTTCATCATTTTGGGTTACTTAGCCCTTGCCTTACAATCATTAACAATGAGATGAAGAAGTCAACATCTGATTTTCCTACAAAAATCATAAAACTTACAGGTTTAGTTTTCCCAGTTACTCAGAGATTTATGCCAAAATGACAAACTTGGCAAGTCTCAGGTATGTAAAAATATATTTTTAAAGGAAAACTTTCCAATAGCTTACTATTGACTGATAACTTTGTACCTCTTGTAGACTTTAAATTTGTATTGCAGTTAATTACCATGTATCCTGTGTATGAAAGTGTCAGCACTGCATGGTATCTTTAAATTCAGAAGATGCTACATACTTTGGAAGTCTTATTTTCTAATTCTCACCTTCTAGGCAATAATTATGTTTAATTTCATTGTATACCATAAGAAGTCATTTTTGGTATATCTGTACAATATACATCA
Organism: Lyroderma lyra; assembly: GCA_004026885.1. Lineage (NCBI taxonomy): Eukaryota > Metazoa > Chordata > Mammalia > Chiroptera > Megadermatidae > Lyroderma > Lyroderma lyra. The sequence goes on from PVJL010010686.1 coordinate 27,831, forward strand.
ATGTGGGTAGTGGAAACTAACTGCAGATAACTCATTTAATAATATCATTCATAGCATGTCTGAAATTTTCAGTTGAAATAAGATTAGCATATTGCTACATAAATCTCTTTTTAAGGGACCAGCAAAATTTGGGTAAAGAGACACCTTCTATAACTACTAAAGGACATTATTACAGTCCCAGAAATAAAAATTGACAGAATATGTAACTTAAAATAATGTGCTTAGAATGCTAATCTAATAAATTAGTACAGTTAAGTTCCATTGTAGTACTTCATTCATTTCTCACCTAAAGCAGGTTTGTCATTTTTCCTATCTCCTCTACTAGAATACCATTACTAAAGGGTCTCTCATATGTATTTAAAAAAACAGGTATTCAATATATGATTGTGGAATTAAATTGTATAATGTGGAAGAGGAGAAAGAAAATTTGGTGAAAGTTGAAAAAAATGACCAGAGCCAATCTGTGGTACTCACCATTGATGCTTTAAGTGCAAAAGAACATTGAAAAAAAAAACGAACCTGCAGGTTGTTACATGAAGTACCAACCATTTCACTTCCTAGTAAGTCCTCCCTGGCACCTTCAAAAATAGAGACTCTAGATGCCCTGGATTAATGTATTTCTGTCAGGATCTTTTTGGAAAATGACCCTTCCCTTATTCTTGGTCTAAGTGATTAACGTGGAGTTGATCCTACCTCCTAGGTCTAGGTATGAGAATATGCTGAGCAAGGTTTATGCAATCACAGCATCTCAGTAGTAGACTGAGGAGCATGTGACTTCATGGGCAAGTTCTTAAAGTGGTGCCCATCATTTCCATGGGCACTTCATTGAATGGAACTGCAAGAAGAGCTGGCGCTTATTGTCTAGCCATGGGCTCAAAAAGGAATGAGTCACTTTTAGTGGCTAGCTAATAGTGTCTGCCACAATTACCTTCCTTGTTTAAATTTTTAAAATTGTAGTTAGTATAGCGTTGATAAAATTACAGAGAAAGGTACATTGGGAAAAGAAAGAAGAAAACAGTAAAAAAGAAAAAGTTCCTTTGAAGCTCACTAGAAACTAGAACAAGATTCTGGATGAAGAATTGTCAAAAGCAAAGAGAGGATAAAACTGAACATTTCCAAAGGAAAAATAATTATTAAATTGCTTCTATTTTTACTTTTCAGGAGATCTATAAACTTGTAGAAAGACCATGGTATTTGGATTCAGAGAGAATTGGTTTCAAACTCTCACTCAAATATTAACTAGCCATTTAATAATGGATCATTGCCTACCCTCTTTGAGCTTCAGCTTCTTTGATGGAAAATGGTATAATACATGCCAAATAAAATTCTTATAAAGATGAGAGTTTATATAAATAAAGGATCACTATGCCTTATTATGTGATATGTGCTCTTCTTAATATTATTGTGATCAGAAAAAAAATTGAATAGCTAGTTCATTTTAGTGGTATTTCACTATGTAAAATGCTCAGCCTTGAAGTTTTCTATTTTCTTTGAGTACATGATTGACCCTGAGCTGTGGTTTGGGATAGGGTAAAAAGTAGTTCAGATGGGAAAAGCAAAAGACTGTGGAGGCAGAGAACAAGGTGGTTCAGGGATGTGTTTTTCTTCTCTAAAGCCACATACAATTCCTGTGACGGTTTTTCACATTTCTTTGGTGGCCCAAACTATTTATTGCATTTTTTTTGCGTTCACTGGGTTAAGTGACTTCTAAGCTTCGTTACTTCGCTTCTTCTGAATTCAAACTCATGCAGTCTTTATAGGAATGTTGATTTATTTCTCCACTAGGATTTCAGCAAGAGTCAGTACCATAAAAAGAACAAGAAAGCTAATTAAAATAAAACAAACCACTATCATCTCCCCCACAACACTAAAAAATAAACTTAACTATGAAACTCAGCTTTCCTTGAAGATTTAATTTGCTTTTCCTAATTATCTGGTCACTTTGGCATTGCTATCTGCACTGCTAATTTTAAAACAACGAAGTAAAATTATTTGAGGTATAAATCTTTATAGTCACTTCATCTACAGCATACAACATAATGCAGCCTAATACCAAGCAGATATTGGATGGATGGATGGATGGATGGAGGGATGGATGTGTATATATTCAGTGCTTAATGAATTCAGCCTGTATCTTAGAAAACTTGAGGCTAGAAAATGCAAACACAGTATGTGGTTATTGGTTACTTCTGGAAATAATGGTATTGTCCACTTTCACTGTTCTTTCCACTACATTAAACTGCCTTGACTACAAAGTGCTTTCTTACTTTCTAGTTGTTTATTCATTCATTCATTCATTCATTCATTCACTCATTTATTAATTTATTGGTTTACTTATCCTAGAACTTTCCTCCCAAACTTTTCTCTTCAATGACTGTTTTTTATTTTTTAATTATTAAATTTATTGGAGTGACATTTATTTGTAAAATTATATAGGTTTCAAGTGTACAATTCTATAATACATCATCTATATATTGTATTGTGTGTTCACCACCTAGAGTCAGGTCTCCTTCCATCATCATATATTTGACCTCCTCTCCCTCCTCTACCACTCCTTCCCCCTTTACCCTTTGGTAACTACCAAACTTTTGTCTGTGTCCGTGAGTTTTTATTTCCTTGTTTGTCTTGTTCCTTTATTGTTTGCAGTTTTATATCCCACATGTTAGTGAAATCATATCGTTCTTTCTGTCTGACTTATTTCACTTAGCATGATAATTTCTATTTTATCTTTCAAGTCTCAAAGTATTGGTTCTTCTTCTGGGAAACCTCATTACCCAAAATTCAAGAGGAGCATTCTTCTTTCATTTAATAGAGCTGGGCAGTTCCTCTGCTAAACACAGGGCTAACCATACCGTATTGCACATTTGCTTCTTCAAGGATCAAATTCAATAGAGAAATCAACAACCAAAAGTAAGGATAAGAGAACCATTCTTTGCTTAGTATTTCTTCAAAGAAAGTCCACTCCAATATTTGCCCAAACAATAATTCTTAAAATTATTCTTCATAATGGATGCCACCAAAGCCTCTCTCCAAGCTCCATTTTTCATTCTTCACCAAAAATACCTTCAGGCTGATGTATTCTTGGCTCTTTCACCCTTCCTGGGCTGTGGTTTCCCTTTCTTCCTTCTTTGGTACAATATCTTCCAGTTCAGAGCTACTCTAACAGTGTGCTATGGAGGTTTGTACTGATCCTAGAAACAATGAGAAAAGTACAGAAATTAAGAGGGAACACTTAGAACATTTTATATTATATTGGTAGTTTCTTTGATGAATCTCATATCAAAAAAATGGGCTTGATTTTTGTCTTTTTTAAAATGCTATTTTTCTTTTATTTTTATTGTATTTAAAAATGTATGTTGGTCTGTGATGGATTGGGAAGAAAAATACTGTTCTTTCAACACAGATAGTTTGAGAAGCATTGTTCTAGTTTCTTCTTGAGGTTAATATTCAATATCTTTAACTGTCTTGACAGTACATACACCATCTAATGAGAATGGAGGCCAATGAAAAAATAGAGTCTTCTGGCCTTCTGAACAAGTGTTTATCTGAATATAAGCCCTGTCTCTCCTTTTCCAGGGATCCTCTTCTTAATTTCTCAAATCCTATAAAACAGGTCAGGAACAAAGCTTGGCTTTGCATGGTGAGGAGAGGCAAAGAAGCCAAAGACAAAGTCTTTTTCACAGCCTAAGTCTGGGAGGGTAGCAGACATGAAAAATAAAAAGGATCAGAGACTGGGGTTTTCTAAGTACTTATGATTTATCATCATTTCTTTTATACTCATTAAAAAATATAAATTTATTTTAGAGAAACAGGATTCATGGCATTATATACGTACATATACACATATATAAAATCATATATTATCATATATGTATGATTAATCTCTTATTATAGATTAGAAATTTCATTTTATAAGAGATGATAGCAAATATCCATTCAAAGGGAAAGACATAAAGGTACATAAGCTGAAAGGTAAGAAGAGATCCTATGTTTAATACTGACTTAGATACTTTTTATTTTTTTATGTCTGTATTTATAAAGATTTTGAATAAGACCACAGAAGGCCAGCTGATTAACCAGAAGGAAATTTCTATCTGTTGGTTTACTTTTCCTGTATCTATTATTATCTGATTTTATAATAAAATTCTGCAAGTACTCCAGCTATTGCTGTATTTATAATCCAAACATGCTCTATAGTCTACTTTAAAGCAATTCCTTTGATACTTATTGAACTGTTAAATTCTTAGATGGCAATGGTTCTAAAAATAAAATTTTTATAACAAACTTTCTTGAGAGAGATTTATTTATAAGGTCACTTGCATCTCATTTTGAAAAAGTTAGCTTTTTGTCCCCTCCTTTGTTTTCTAAAGGTATTTTCTTGGGACATATGGACTCTGCTTCCTTAAGGCTTTTATTATACAGGAAATACCTTGCATTATTTAGGAAGGCATCTGAAAATAGTATGGTTAGCCACCTTCCTTCTGGCATCAGTAACATTTCTCTTCCTCTTACTTATGTTACCCTTAGATTTCAAATATTGAGTCATACTCATCGTGTGTGATAAATTGATCATTTTAGAGATAAGTGGGCTGTACAAAGCACCCTCTCTTACATATGCTGGGCAAACCCATTCATATCTATCACTTTCTGGTCAAACCCATTTCTCTTTCTGGGCAAAACCATTCATACCTATCATTTCAATTATAATCATTTTTCAGATAGCTTTCAAATCATCTTCTCTACTCCCGAGCATTCTCCTTGATGACAATCTGAACTTTCAAGGGTTTTATGAATACCTTTACTTGCCTCTATCTGTGTTTCTCGAACACAATATATTTGAAATAAAATAGATTTTCTCCACTTACTCTCATTCTCATCCCTGATGAAATAATCTACTCTTTTTTATGGCCTTATTTTTATTAGTGATGACCTCAATCTTTTATTAATAGTTGCCTAGGGTATGATAATTTATCCTTCTCCCTTTCTCCTTTATCTGACTATTCACAAATCTTGATTCCACATCAAAAATGTCTTTTTTCTTTTCCTCATCTTTTCTCTGCACACTTCTATTTCTTTTGACCTGCTCTTTATTTCTTGCTTTTAATTTCTTGCTATTCAATTTTGCTTTCCATTCTACTAGAATTTTCTTCCAAAATCACAGATTGATTCATAATGACATTTCCTCATCTCAAAAATCTTCCAGTTTTCTACTACTTGCAAAATAAATTTAAACTTTTCAGTATGAAATTTGAAGCCTTTCAAGATATGTGGTTTAATATAAATCAAAATCTCAATGGAGTCCATATATTCTCCATATGCAGAACTTGCCATTTTAAATGTCTTTATCTTCTGGAATGTTTTTCTTAACAATCCTTTTCTTCACTTGTCATTGTTCTTCTACACTTCCAAGGCTTACCTGAAATGCCTCCTTATTTCCTATACACAGGAGGCTCATTCCTGTGAAATCGTAGAGAAATTGATTTAGATCTCTACTATGCATTGGCTTTATTGTGAATATAGTGCAATTTTATCACAGATTGATTTAACTTACTGAACCATCTGTATGTGCTTTGAATTCCAATAGTGCTGTTGAATCTACCTCTACTCTCCCCTTTTTTTGAAGAAAGCACAAGTTGAGAGTCATGGAATTTCAATCCCCCACTTTGATAAGAGCATTTTGCTGAGTTACAATTGGATGTAGTCCTTGTTTGGGATGATGTAGAATTTGTTTTGCATAATTTAGTAATGTCCCAAAATGCTAGGTCAGTGATAAAGCAGTACTTCTCAATAGGTCTTTCCTGAATGTACTGGACTAATTAACAGACACATGTTCATTTCCAATGTGGCCATTTCCTAAGGATATTCTCCATTTTTGAATAAGAACAAACCTGCAAACTTTTAGGTTTTAAACTTTTAGTTTTAGGGTTTTGAACTTCCTAAAGCAAACGCATATGTCATCTGTTTCCTTTTTAGAATGTATCACAATGCTCTAATCACAGTGTTTGGTGTGTGCACTTTCAAATGAATTTATTTTGACTTCGTCTAAACAGCAAGGGCTTCATAGAGACGGCAAATAGTCTCAAGCAGTGTTAGGAATGCTGTCTTGCTTATAGGGTGAGAATTCTCTATATCCTCTCCTCTCCTTTAACACTTTATGATCAATTTGAGACATTCTATAGGAAACTCTTACTAGCGCTTTTGTGAACTACCACAATGAGGAGGAATCTCAATTTCTTGCTCTAGTAAATAAAAGTGCTGTCTTGATCTGATTGAAGTTGCCTGAAATTCAAGAAGAATAAAAGTCTACCACAGCCCTCCAAAGAATTAGAGAACAGTGCCAAGCACCTCATAAATATGGTGAATTCAAACTCATAAATTATAGCTAACTGTCTCTTTCTGGCATTCTTTTTAGTTTGATAGAAGAAAAGAGCCGTTTAATGTACTTATGTGAAAAAAATACATGTTTATCTGTTTGTGTGTGTGTATATGTGTATATGTGTGTAGCATTATTACATCTCAGTGATAGCAAACTCTTCTTTTTTATGATGTTGTGACATTTTAATGCCTTTGAAGGAAAAGATGACACAGAGTCTTCTACAAGTTGTAGCATTTCAATTTTACACTTTGGAGATTTCATCTTTTGATGGAATCTCTTTTATAACCTGACTAATGTCAGGTTATGTTGTCCCTCATTACCACCTTTGATCATCCTCTCAGCAGAACAAGGCTAATGTTACATCATCATCATTAACCTCTGGAAGCATTTCCTGTTGGATTTTTAGATAATAACAGTATTTTTTTATTTTATGAAAAGCATGAAGGGTGTTTCTGCTTCTCTCTTCTTATTCCTTACATTGGGTGTTTTGGAGTGGAGGCAAAAAGGAATGGTAAAATAAGGATCCGGAATAAAGCAATCTTACCTATATTTTTAAGTTAAATTTTCTCCCATGTGTTTTGTACCATTATGTTTTCTGGATGGGTCGCTGCCTCAAAATGAGACTTCAAATTTAGAAACCAGGTTAAATTTTTACCTACATTGTCATATTTCACCTAGAGTTTTAAACTGTATCATGAATAGAGAAGTACACTAAGTAACAGAAATCTACCCTGAAACTGAAAGCTTATTTATTTTAGCATTTGGTCTGCTGTCCTGACGGATATTTGATATCACCATTCCCATTCCCATTAATCTATTGAGGATATATTGTAGCTTTATTGTATCATATTATCTTTTGTGCTGTTTTTGGTAGAGCTTTTTCATAATTGGGATATGATAAATATTATATGAAATTATTTCATACATGCAAATAACTTCTGTGCTTATATATCAATGTCAAAGGAATATTATTAGTATCTGGATTGCTCTAGAATGACAGTGAAACCTGAATAATTAATTGGTTGCTGAAAGGTCAGCTTTCCCACTTCCACAAACATTTAGGAAAGTGCATTATGTTTCAGTCATAAAGTACTTCACCATAACTTTAATTATTTATTTCTTACTACCATTTTATGAGGCAATTAAGAATTATCTTACTGTCATTCTATGAACAGAGAAACTGAAGGATATGGAAATAGATACAAACTGTGGTTAAGCCAGTTACCCAAATTTACAAGCAAGGTCACAGCTAAAATAGACATCTGAAATTACATGTCTAAGTCCCTCTGTGTCATTTCATTATTCAATCAAAGGAGGCAGATTACTTCTTAGATGTGGTATATTTGCAATTTTCCAGCTTTGAACAGAACAATATATTAATATAACACCTTTACATTTCATCTCATCCAGTCATTCAGCAAATATTTCTTTAGTGCCTAGTATGTGAAGGAGTGTGTACATGACAATGTCACATTTTCTGTGTTTAAACTTCATATATACAATGCATCTTAACATAAGACACTGAGAAGGGAAAGACATAATAACTGTTGAAAGGAAGCATGGGTCAAAGATCATAGGACAGAAGTTGATTTTTCTTCCAAGTATCTCTTAAATTTTTTACCTTTCAACACACGTAGGCCTGTGTGTGTCTGAGGCGTTTAGCCACTTGAATAGCCAAATGATTTGCCATACCTTAAAAGTGGTCATCTTTAAACATTTGTTTTAGACTTATTTGAGTGGATAAGAAAATTAATTTTCTATTTACTAAAGATATAAATCTTTTTTAGTTTCAAAATAAGCACTGTATAACATTCCAAAATGAATGACTCTTGATTCACAATCTCAAATGTTAGATTTAGGTTTTAAATTTTCATATTTTTTTTCTTTTAATTTCTGCTTTTGAACCCTTGGTTACCACTAGACTGATCAAAAACTTAGGGACTTCCATGAGTTTCTGCTATCCCAGGATTGTGTTGTGGTGACAAGAGAGGGATACAGTGCATTAGGTTCTCAGGTACTGCTACTAATTGAGTGTTAATAAAGGAAACAAGAAAAAAATATCACCAAAGTGTGCATAGATTAATATTGCAGAATATTATCTGAGCCATCTTTTCTTTCATTAAATTGTTATATACTCATAACATAAAATTGTCATAAAGGTTTCTAACCTAGGTTTTTTGTTGTTGTTGTTTTTTTCTTTTTCTGTAGACCTGTCTAAGATCAGACATGACTTTCTGTCCCAGAAAGTAACATCCAGGCTTTGAGAGTTGAGTAGGGTTGAGTGGGTTCCTCATCAGGAGATGCAGACACATTCACCCATGAGATCCTCTATCATTCCAGCACTGGGCTTCTATAGTCACCCCTCTCTCTAGAGCTCAGTCACAGGCACGCAGCATTCTCTATGCAAGACTGGGAGGTAACAGCTATCTGTATACAGAGCCAGTCATGTGGAAATTTTAGGTATTAAGCTAACAAAGGTAAAACCCTATGCTCTCCTAAAACCCTGTGCTCATCTCTTCCTTATCAGAGTAATCATTTTCTAACTTGTGTGGTCTCTGGACTTCTTAGAATGAGACTTTACCCCACACCTCCCCATCTCTGTATAAACTTGCCCACAGGGAGCAAGGAGGAGAGCTGACCGATGACTAGGTTCTTACACCTCCATGTTTTCATCATGGATGGATGTTTCCACCTCTTCCACTTTCTGGCCCACGTCACTGTTATTTGGCATGAGTGGAGAAATTACAGTGAAGTGACACTAGACCCTTATGAAATAGTTTCTGAGACCACCCCAAAGGACTTAACTTTCATGTCATTACTGTGTTCAGCCCATTGGCCAAACCCTGTGTATAACCCTTTAAGCCGTGTTCTACTCCACAGGAGTTCTTCCATTTTCCTAATGGCTAGTTGGCTGTCCTAGGTTGTTCACCCTCGGAGGCCAGGCAGCTCTCTGAAGCCTTCTTACTTAGGCTTTCCTTTGCAGCACAGCCTCCCTGCTGATGCCACAGGCACATCTCTGTTACATTACAAAGTCAGTGTCATTGGAACATGACTGATGACTCTAGCATACCTAGAGATGCTTCCTCATCTCCCAGGTATAAATCTCATCCCCCGGGTTCAAGTTTTCAATCAATATAGTTTTGTTGTTGTTGTTATTCTCTATAACTCGCTAAATTTTTGGCTCTAGTCTGATAGAGTAACATTGATCCTTCCTTAGAATTTAACCATCCTAATCATCAGGAGGATCAGAACCTTCAAGGAATGTAAGAGAAGCTTATAGGAACTTATATCTGAAAAATGGCAATGACTGTTTAAATTTCTCCTTTAGATATTTCCATGTTACTCTAGGATTTTAAAACTTATTTTCTAAAACTGGGTCTTCCCTGAAGAAATACCCCTGACATTCAGAATCCACAAACCTCAATGTGCTTCTCCTCATTTTTGGCATTAACACTTTTATATATTAAGAAATCAAAAAAGAAAAAAAAAAGAAAAAGTAATCATACTCCCTAATTAAAAAAAACATAATATGAAAGACCATGAATACAATCTCAAAATATTATTCTAGCTACCTGTGCATCCAACTAAACATGATATTTTTTCCATTTCAATCTTTGTTGTTTTCATTTATCAGATATATAGGAAATAAAATAGCTATCGACTTCCTGTGTTCTTTTTTCTTTCCTTTTCTTTCTTTTTTTCTGTTTTCCTCATTAGCAAGTTTTTCCACCCACTTTTCTACAGATGTTAGTTTCCCTTCAATATTCTTTGGTAATTTCTTTAAATATCACAGTTTCTTTAGAAAGCATCTCAAAGGTTTTATTTAGATAACAAAATAAGTTCTTCAGTTTGTTCTATACACCCTGGGGTTTTATAATTTCAATTAACTATAATTTCTGACTCACATTTTCAGGGCTGGTGGTTTGACCTATAATTGCATCCCCCAGTTTGAACATCTGAACTAAAAACTAAAACAAAACAAACAAACAAAAAACTCAAAATATTGGACAGAGGTAGGAGCTTTTGAAAATTATTCTCTAATGCACAAAAGGCATAATTGATGTGCATTTTGCTATTTTTAGTTATGTTATAAATCTTTTCTATATAATTTGTAATGTATTTTCAATTCTGTCCAATGATTATTTTAGCACTTTTTATGTTGATACCTCAGGCACTTGCCCAACTGGTCCATCCTGTAATCTGACAGTTTGGCCCACCCACTTGTCTTTCTTGGACTACTGAAATAGCCTTTTAATTAGTCTCCCAATTTATTCCAGTCATTCAGGCACAGGGTAGTCAGAGGTGTGTGTCTAAAATGTAAATCTAAGCATGTTACCTACTTGCTTAAAACCTTTCAATAATTTCCCATGTAAGTTGCCTGCTTAGATTTCCATGGAATGTCTTTACAAGTTTAGAATTCTGGGCCCTACTTCCCAAATACTGACTGAGAATTTCTGCTGGGACTAAGAATAGGAAATTTCTGGTGGGCTTTGGAAATTTGCATTTGCATTTGAGTAAGAACCTGAGGAAGTCCTTATGCCTGACAAAATTGAAGAATGACTAGTTTAAGGATAGTAAAAAATAAAGGTCAGAAATATGATTGCCTCGCTTAACCTTCTTCTACAATTATGATTTTCCAGTTCAAGCCATGCTTACTTGTATTTCTCTGTTTCTTTTATGCCTTCATGCTTTTGTACAGCTCTTTTCTTTTTTGAATGTCCATTTTTATCTTTTTAACTGGATAATTCTTACTTGTTTTGTAAGAGGCAGTTGGAATAATTCTTCATCTGTGAAGCCTTCCTTGAGACCTCTGACCTCCCACAGAGATCCATTCTTACCCCTCTAGGTGCTCCTACCACACTTAATAAGTACTATCATTATAGTGAGAATAAGTTCAAGTTAAAGTTAGCGGTCAGCTGTTAGTATTGCAACCAAAGATAGGTATGAACTAGTGTACCTGTCTCTAACTGTGAAGGTAATAATTATATGTTATCTGTTTTTGATATGAGCATTCATTACACAATGGCTATCAGATAGATGCCATTCAGAATTGTTTTGGAATAATACATTAAAAAATAAATGTGTAGTAGGAAATATGATAGGACTTTTTCCTGTTTCTTAGGACTTAACCATACGAGACAAAAGCTTGAAGGCTAAAGCTGAAGAAGTTACTAAATGCATTCCATTCTGCTGAAAATTGGTGCCATATTTTTCCTCCCAGACCTTACTAAGTGTTATTGGAATCAGTCCTCCTTTTACCACATACCACCTTAATCTTCCTGCTTAATGTATCTAAAAGGTATAGGGAGGCAAGAGATAAAAAGAGTGGTAGCAGCATCATTGGCTTCACGAGAAATAAATTGTGGATGGTGAGAGGCTTTCCATCATGAAAGAAAGGTGGGCACTCTGCCACGGATTCCAGTGACGAAGATACGTACCTGTACTATAATACAAGAGGTTCTTTTCCTCATTTGAATATACACTTGGGCAGTGGATTTTGAATGTCCCTCTACCTTTCTGAGCAGAAGAGAAAAAACTGGAGAAAAGGGCAGGGCAGGCTCGAGTGGGTGTGAAGCAGTTTGCACACTCACTGGCTAGTAATGGTGTGTGAATTTCCTGTGTCCAGTGCACAGTGGGGAGGTAACTGGTTTATAGCCATCTTTGTAGGAACCAACTTAGGAGGATGGATGGCCAAGGACAATGTATTCGCATGAAGTGGACAACTTGTGGTGCAAGCTGGGAAGATCATAGTGAAGGAGGATAAACTTGAACTCCCATATCCAGAAACTGCACACTTGGCAGGCAGAGCCCATCAGTCAGTTTTGGTCAGAAAAACAGCTGCAGCCCCTACAGAGAGAATTTCTGCTGTTCTCAGTTAGGTACACCGATGGTCACCATTTTCTTTTTCTTTTTACTTTTTTTTTTTTTAATTCATTTTTATTGTTAGACTTATTGGGGTGACATCTGTTAGCAAGGATTACATAGGTTTCAGGCTTACAATTCTACAGTGCATTGTCAACTTGTTGTGTAATAATTTCACCACCTAATGTGACTTCTCTTTCCATCACCTTATATTTAGCTTCCCCCCCTTGATCCTCATTATTACAGTAACTATTTCCTGGAAGAGGGAAAAAAAGGAAGGATTTAAAAGGAAGACACGTCTTCTTTCTAATTAATGTTCCTAAAGCCACAATTATAGCCTACAAGGGGAAGATGAAAGCTTTCGATAGTTTGTCATGTGGAATTATAAACCGAGAGGGACTGACTATACAGTGAACAATGTCCAGAAAGCTGTAGAATCTTCCTAAGATGGAGATTCTCAGTGGAGAACAGGAAGTCAACAGAACATTTTGGAAGGCAGTGATTAAAGGAAAATAAACCATTTTATACACACATACACACACATATACATACAATCACCAAGTAGAGCCTTCTTTTTAAAAAATATTCAGTTTACTTGAATGAAAATAATGAGCACTAGAAGGCAACAGGAGTTCCCCAGGGGCTAGTTATAGCCCAATAATACCATTTCCTTTTCTGAAATTATTTTTACAGGTTTAGGAATACCCAAATCCGATCAAGAAGAACAAGGAAACCTCAGGATAAGAGTGCAGATAAAGAAACTTGTAGTTTGCACAAGTGTCTAAGGGAATAAAGGATCAGCCAGAGTTGGGTGATGTTTATATTGAGTTTAGAAAAGGAAAAATAGAAACAAAAATATTTTGTCAGTTTTTACTTGGTGTTCTGGATTCAGAAGAAGCATTGCATTGAAGTGGAGAGGTTAAGAGATTCTCCTCATAGAATAGGGAGTTTTTCGGTTGAATTTTGATGTCAAACAGGCCTGAATATGTGCCCTGACTCTACCCCCTAAAGTAGTGGCACATTCTCTTACCTTTAAACTTGTTTCTAGAAGGTAAAAATAACATTATCACCCACTTTGGATTGTTGTGCAAATAAGGAAAATTATTTACCAATATAGTATGATAGCAGATACAGAGTAAACCCTAATAAATATAGATTTCTTTTCTTCCAAGAGAAGTCTAATCCACTGCTGGAGAAGGTATCAGTTCCTGACATGTTTCTAATACATGAAGCCTCTTTTAAAAACGTCCAACTTCTTTTAACGTGGGTTCAAACCCCACGAAGCCACTTTTAAATAATAAATTCTGTCTTCCCTATGCTTTGATTCTGACAACGAATGGTTTGAATTGAGACATCAGTATAGCTAGTTTTATGAAATTCAGAGTTCTATTTTATGTTTCTGAATCATTCTCTATATGTTTGCTTTCTTGCAACCTGCCTTCATTCCCCAAATTCTGATCAGTTCTTGGTGATATGATAAAATTCGATTTCCGGATTAGGAAAGCTGAGAGTGGTGACCACATAAAGATGTGACTTTCCGCTCTCTAAGAACCAGCTAAGCTTCATGTTTTGAATTGCTCTGTGGAACTGCCCTATGACCTTAAGAAGACGGTTTTGGAACAACAGAACTCTAGAATGTGTCATGAAACTACAGCTATGATATAAGTATGCACAAAACGGCAAATTCATCAGGCAGGATAGTTAGGCAGATAAAACAGCAGGTATGCTTGTCTCCACAGGGCAGAAAGTGACACAAAACTACAAGCACGCATTAAGGAAAAAGGTTCACAGTGCCATAAAATTGTTAGTTACCTGCCAGATCAGCACAACAGCAGGTACATAGGTTAAATGTCCACAGAATCAAAATAACTTTTTAAAGCTTTTGTGTGGTTATGTCACTTTTTGCCCTTTGAAAACAAGACAATACTGGGGTGCATTATTTGTATTAAGTCTTTGCCTTGAAAAGAAATAATAATTTTATTTATTAAATTGAAGATAGAAATGTAAAAATATTCTGAATAAATCCATGAACATTCATTTTCACAACGAAGTTTCAAAATTTAAACTTGCTTCCTCTATTATTACATTTCAAGAATATTAGGAATTACTTGGTTAACTCTGCCATTAATTTTGATTTCTTATAAAAATAATTACTTTTACCCAAATTTCTGCTTGATAGTATTCCTTGTGGTTTGCTGATGGCAAGGTTACCTTGAAACACTAAGCTTTCTGACACAGTCTCTGTGATTATGTTTCATCTCTTGTCTGATTGGACTTTGCATTATGTCATAAATTATGATATCTGCTACATAGACAAGCAATAAGTATTTTTAAATCAATTTGTTAATTATGCTATTTAATAGATTTTAGAGCATGACTTTAGGAGGATAAAATAATTTGAGTTGAAAAAAATTCATAAAATCATAAATATTTAGTTTTGAAAAAGGCATCAAAAGTCATCTATTTCATCTCTTTAATTTAAAAAACAAACTGATGATCATAAAGGTGAAATGATTTGTATATATTATTGGAGATTCATTTTAAAAATCCAAATATAAAGATAATTCTTATTTAAATATATAATTATGTAAGCATATATTCATCATCCTAGTAAGTCAATCCTACTTAAAGAACTTAAGAAAGTAGTCTTTTATATCTTTAATTCATTTGTAGATGATGTAATTGTCCTCTGATTTCCATTGATGACTTATATTATCAGCATAGCAACCATTTAAGCTTAACTGATTAACATTTTTAGTTAATATTCTCACTAAAATAATGTTTTATAATAAATAATTTATACCTAAAGTGAGTAAGATCTGTTTAATATTATAAAATATACCCACAAAACTTTAAAATGTTTATACTCTGAGCCTCTGCAGAAAAAGTTTACCTGTGAGATCTTGTGATTTCTTTCCAGTTTCCAAATAAAGTTTATTTGAATTTTTATTTTTGTTTAGGACTCAACATAGTCTTGGTCCTTTGAAACTAGATCAGAACTTGAAAAAGGATGCCAAAAATCAAGTGACAAATATTTTAATAATCCATTAATAATCTATCAGATGTGACCTAATTTTGTAATATCAGGAAGATAAATATATTCACTATTTCATAATCAAATTTGTAATCATTTCTTATTAAGCACCTAATGTAAGCCAAAAACTATTCTAGGGTCTAGCTATGCATTTAGATTCTTTTGGGTTAGTCAATAAGTAATAATATAACTCAGTACTCAGTATTAATAGCAATCTGTGTTTTGAAGAAAACAAAGTGAACTGAAAGCACAGCTAGTAGTTTGTGAAGGGTAGGGAAGCACCATTAAAATAAAATTTGTCAACACTTACCAAATGACTACAATGTGCCAGATAATGTTCTATGCAGTTTCCAGCTATTAACTCACTGATTCAATGAACTAACTTAGGGGGTAGATACAATTAAAACCATTTTACAGATGAGAAAACTAAGACAAAAAGGTCTGTAGCAGCATACAGTCACTCTGTTAACTTGTGGTTGAAGCCCTAATTTGAATCTAAGAAGTATACTCAGAATTCAGCACTCTACTGAAGTGAAGACTTCTCCAAGCCTACTTATTGAATGATAACATTGATCAAGCCATGAAAAGCTGTGGAAGAGCATTCTAGGCAGAGGGTATAGCAAATATACAGGACTGGGGGCTGCAATGAGCTAGAGGTGTTTGAAGAACAAAAGGTAGTCTGGCTATAACAGGAAATAATAGCAGAAAAAATAAAGTGATATCAAACTATAGATGGCCATATAGGCCATGAAAAAGAATTTAAATTTTATTCTAAGTGTGATGGCTTTAAACCATGGAATGACTTGATAAGGTTTATATTGTAAAAAGACTGTAGAGTAGGAGAAAGATAGAGAAGAGACTGCCAGTTGCCCACGCAATATCCATTCTCTCTCTCTCTCTCTCAGCATAACCCCACTGATTTTTTTCAGGTTACAGTACATACAGTCACACAGGTGAAAGTGCTATCTTTTAGCCTTGCTTGCAGCTTGAAATGTTCTGGCCAATAGAGATAAGACGAAGTTTCTGGCTAGGACTTGGGGGGAAAGCTCTAGACGTAAAGCTGACTCAGCTGACAGCTGTTTGTCTTTCTCCCACTGCTGCTTATTCTTCCTCAGAGCATGGAGGTAAAGAATGGAGAAGCAAGGACAAAACTGCAATTGTAAGGAGATCTGGAGGATGGAAGCTATGATCGAAGGACATTTGAAAGGGAGAATGGGTCAGGGACTGTGGACTATTGCACAAGACCTAGACTGATACTTTCCAACTTCTAGTTTCATGAGAAAAATCACCTTCAATTTTATCTAAGTCAATCTTATTTGAACTATTTTCCAAAACGCAAGCAGACTCATTTCCTAAATTAAAAAGAGAGGCAAGTCAGAAGTTTGTAAAAGTAGTACAAGCAAAAGAAGATACTGGTTTGAACAGTGATATCTACAAAGACAGGAATTCATTGTAATGCTGGCTTGGGGAATGAACTCTATAAATATTTACTTGAACAAAACAATGAATGAATAAATAAATGAATGAATACTTTAATTTACTAAAATAATAAAGGTAGTTAAAAGATTATAAAACTAAAATTCACCATGATTGCAATCATTAGAACATATAAGTAATGTACAAAAGGGAAAATAATTATATTGATCTTGTATTAATGATTTTTCTAGTTAAAATAAAAAAGTGACTAAAACATTAAATTTACCTTCCAAAAGTCTCATTTAGTCCTAGGTTTATTGGGAAAAGAAAGGAAACTTAATCCCTTTAGGCTACAATATATAGGCAGCTTCCCAGGGACAGATCAACATGTAAATCCTATCGGATAGGTAAAGCTATGCCTTTTTCTGAACTCAAAGAAGGCAGAGATTTTAATCTTTCTCTTCTCAGTCTTTACTGTTTTACACACCTCATTTGCTGGATTAAAACTTTTTGTGCGTACAATAAGAACTTTTAATCCCCACTCTTTGTGAGATCAATGTAATCTTCATTCACTGCCTGCTTTTTTACACATTAGGGAATTCTGTAAACCAAGTGAAAAATTCAGTAACAGCGGTGGCTGATGCGCTGGATAATTTAGAGATGCAGCAACACGACAGCTGATTCTTCAGTGACTCTACTTCTACTGACAGATGTGAAAGAAAATGCTGAAGTTGTCAGTCTCCTTCTATTTTTTATGAGCAAATTTTGTACTTTTTGGAGCTATGGGATGGAGGTGCATTGCAAGAATGAACTTCATGTGCCAATCTGCAAAGCAATCATTGCTCTCTCTTGTGATGGGAATAACCCTTGTGGAGCATTTTTCACCTGAGGATGGCAAAGCACCTCATTAAAATGGATTTATTAAACCTCCAGGGTCCTCTGTAGAAGAGAGATGGTCATTTGCTATTTTATCACGATGGGAAATCTGGGTAAAAAAGAGTCCAAGTGACTGGATTATAGTATCAAATTTTGGCAAACTTTATGTGCTTTCTGCCCTGGTTTTATAACTGAAGTCAGCACAGCCATGAGGCATGTTAGTACTTTAAGTACCAATAGGTATACAAGGAAGTGAAAAATGCTAGATGCAGGATTTCACAATCCCAACACTATTGACATTGTTGTTGGAAGAAACAAGGCCTGGAAGAGAGAAAGAGTCACCTGGACACCAAAGATAGAAGAGGAAGGGATTCTTTATCAGTTGGCGGAGCCACGGCAGACAAAAGTCTAAAATGACCCAGCTCCCCGACTCACTCTGGTCCTGTCCTTTTATAGGACTTACAGGCTTAAAGGAGCAACCATGTTGCCTTTTGATTGGTGGTCCTAATGCATTGGCTGGTTGTTACAGATGAAACGAATTAGCAGAATCATCACTAGTTCCAGGCAGCGGGGGTAGGGTTATTACAGGAAAATGAGTCAGCAGAATCATTAGCTGAATCAGATAACTCTATATGGGGGGGGGGGGCCTCCTCCTTCATTCCCCCTTTGAGACCCCATATGATTTTTACTTTGGGTCTCACCATCTACATGCTGCTGCAGGGGCTGACAGTGCCCCACGCAGAATATACGTGAGGCTGTCTTTTGGTTTATAGCTCTGACTGCTAGTGGGAGGAGACAAGGAACAATCAGACATAGCCCGAGGATGGCTAGCACTCGGCCCACTGGGGTTTTAAATCCTCCAAAGACCAAAAATCCTCCTCCTCATAAGCTCTGAGGGTTGTAGCAAATATAGGATTGATTATTTCCTGAGTCTCATATTGAGTATTGAGTTTAAGTGCAAGTCCCCTTGAGAGTACCTTCACAGTCACAACACTATAAAGTAGCAATGTGGCCGTTACCTTTTGTCCCACCTCAGTAACACACACAAACTGCACGCTTCCTCCCCTTTTCCCAGAGTCTGGAGTTTAAGCAGGATGAGTCCCACGATGACTTTCCTCAAGCTTCGGCCGTGCGTTGACCAGCCAGCTCCTGGATTGTGGCATGTCGTCTCCACAGTGTCACCTTGCACGGGTTGGCGGGGTCTGTCTCTGCTCTCCACTGGGCGGCATAGTCTTCTTCAATCTGCTGGGGTGGGTCCAGGCAGGCATTGCTTCCGCTTTGGCTGCAGTGGGCGTGGTCAGGATGACGTGTAGGGACCCTTCGACTTCGGTTTGAGGGGGTTCAAGTTCCACTCCTTGATCCAGACCTGGTCTCCCGGAGAGAAAACATGAACAGGCACAAATACACTAACAGGGGCCCTTTCTGTCACCCAAGTGGGGTCTTTCCTGCTATTTTCCCTAAAGCTTCTAACCGTCGGGGTACCTCTGTGTCTCCTAATTCTCCAGGGGCCCCTGACAAGTAGCAGAAGGTTGGAGGGGGCCGCTGTACATTCTCTCATAAGGAGAACACCCTGACCTCTTAGAAGGCGGTCACCTGACCTTGAACAGAGCCAAGGGGAGGGCCTGTATGCAGTAGCTCGGCCTGGCAGAGCTGACTAATTGCTGCCTTTGGGGTTGTATTTACACGCTGCCCTGCCCGAGCTCTGAGGCCGGTGTGCCCCAGGGCGCTTCCACGTGATATTTAAAATTTTGGCGTCTCTTGTACCACCTTGGCCACACAAGCTGGTCCGTCATCCGATCCGATCCGAAGTGGCACTCCGAACTGCGGAATTTCGCTCAGTAGCACTCTCACTACCTCTGGAGCCTTTCGGGTCTGGTCGGGAAGGCCTCTACCCACCCTGTGTTCGGGCAGAGCAGAACTAGAAGGTACCGGTTTGCTCCACACCGGGGCGTCCCGGTAAAATCCGCTCGCACATCCTCAAAGGGGGCTGCCCTATAGGGCTGGATCCCGGGTGGCAGGGATGGCCCCTGCCTTGTATTGTGCTGACTGCATGTCACATAACATTGATGGACCTACTTAGCAGGAGTTGACAGAAGGGGAATGTGGAAGTACCTTCCCAATAATTTCTCAGTCATTTCCTGCCCCAAGTGGGTGACCCTGTGCATTGC
>PVJL010010687.1:0-47554 GCA_004026885.1 Lyroderma lyra
GGTGGAGCGCCTCCTTGCGGGAGATACCGACTCTGATTGGCTGAAAGGACGCTATGCTAGTTCTGGATAGGCACTGAGCCAAGGCATTGGGCGTTCGGCCCCCGCGTGGGGGAGGAGCCAAGGCACTGCACCTTTGCATTTGTTTACACAGGCTCTTGTTCCCGCTTCCTTCCATTGGCTGAACCAGCAGCCCCTCCCACCGGTTGCGCCACTCAGTCTAATAAGGAGGATCACGGGCCGGGGCGCGGAACGGGCCTTAGTGGGATTTCCCCAGCTGTCAATTACCAAGGATCTTTGAGCAACTCTGGCTAGGAGCTGGATCTGGTGGAAAATTAGGGAGTTGGGCTCCTCGGAGGAGCTGAAAGGAACCAGAGGGATTCTTACATATTCCTAGAAGCAAATTTAATTTTGTGAGTTCTTTTAAAAACATAAAAAGCTTATTTTCCCCTTGGATTTAGGGTGTCCAATCTTTGCTTGCTAATTCATAATTTGAATTTTGAAATAGCACGAAATTCATAATTTTAATTTTATTCTACAAGAAGTAGGGATTTCTTGGAAGTCTTTATACATCTTTGTCTCTCCCCACCTCTCATGCCAACTATATACATTATATAAAGTAGATGCTTAGTAAGTGGTTGTACAATAGTGGATAAATGATAAAAATGAAAATGACAATTAATGTCAGATTAAATAACAATAGTTAAATATTTTAGATATATATTTCATATAAATAATATTAATACACAAATTCACTCAACAAATATTATTGAGCATACGCTCTGGGTATATGATATGAATGAGACAATAAAGATGCACCCATGGTGCTTATTCTCTAGTGAAGGAGACTGACAATAAACAAATAGCCAATACATAATAAAATGTTATGTTGTGATTAAGTGCTACAAAGAAAAATAAAGCAAAGTTAAGGAATGGTTGAGGAAATGGCTATATTGTGTAGAATCGTTAGTGTAAGAACTGTTTAAGGAAGGACTATTGAAGAAAGCTGTAAATAATGTAAAGTGAAGAATGGGAAGGAGGCTGGTAAGAAGGGCCACTACATTCATTGTACAACACCAGGATCACTAGTCACCATGCTTCATGTTATTTCTGTCTTGTGTTATAAGATATAGATCCTTTTAGGATTGCCTGCTCTGTTTTAAGTTTTATCTGATTAAAAAACTTAAATGGATCATTCAAGAAACAATCGTTTTTAGAAAAAAAATCTGTTTCCATGGTAACTTCCCCATAACCTCTACTGCTTTATTTCCGTAAGGTGGCCTTCAGGTATATGGTGAGAGGGGCTTACATGATCTCATAGCTTTGAAAATCAGGATCTTCTGGTCCATACAATGTCTTTGCACAACAAGAAATATTCTTCAAAGATAAGATTTATTATCAGGATAGCAATGGGATGTGGGGAAGGGTTGTTTGTTGTTTCCCTCCCTACCACTGACACTGTCTTTTATAACTTCATTACTGGATACCATCAATTATAAAGAGAAAATCTTAAAAGCAGACAGAGAAAAAAGGTCTCATACATACAGAGAGGGAAAAAAGATAAGAATTACAGCAGACTTCTTATCAGAAACTATGGAAGTCAAAAAAACAAGGAGGGAGGTAGACATGAGGATATTTGCTGGTGATAGGTAGAATAAATAGGAGTCCAAAGGATCACATAGGAGACAATAAAAGTCATGAAATTATAGGGGATGGTGTCCATTGAAGAAAGGAGAGAAGAGAGAGGGAGGTAAGAAGAATCCACCAACCTTTTTCCACATCCCATTGCTGTCATGGTGATAAATCTTCATCTTTGAAGAATGCCTCTTTTATTTTTATTGTGGTCAAATACACATAACATATATTTAACTATTTTTACCATTTTTAAGTATACAGTTCACTACAGTTCATAAATACATTCACAATTTTGTGCAACCATCACCACTGTCCATCTCCAGAACATTTTCATCATCCCAAACTGAAATTCTGTACTCATTAAACTGTAATTCCCCATCCCCACGTCCTCCGTTACCTGGAAATCACCATTCTACTTTCTGTCTCCATGAATTTGATAACTATAGGTATTTCATATAGCCACAATCATACAACGCTTGTCCTTTTGTGTCTGGTTTATTTCACTAAGTATAATGTCTTCAAGATTTATCCATGTTGTAGCATGTATTAGAATTTCATTTTCTTTTAAAGCTGAATAGTATTCCATTGTATGTATATACCACATCTTGTTTAAACTATTCATCCATCAGTGGAATTTGACTATTATGAATATGCTATTATGAACATTGGGGAACAAATATCTGTGCAAGCTCCTGCTTTCAGTTCTTTTGGGTATATACCCAGAAGTAGTTTTGCTGGATCATTTGATAATTTAATGTTTAATTTTTGAGGAGCTGCCATATTGTTTTCCACAGCAGCTGCACATTTTACATTTGAACCAATAGTACACAAGGGTTCCAATTTCTCACATCCTCACCAACACTTGTTTGTTTGTTTTTTATAATAGCAATTCTAATGACTGTGAAGTGGTATTTCATTGTGATTTTGTTTTGTGTTGTCCTAATTATTAGTGATATTGAACATCTTTTTATGTGCTTATTGGACATTTGTATATCTTCTTTGGATAAATGTCTATACAAGTTCATTGCACATTTTTTAATTGTTTGTTTTGTTTTGTTTTTGAGTTTTAAGAGTTCTGTATATTTCTGGATATTAATCCCTAATAAGATACATAATTTGCAAATATTTCTTCTTTTCTTTCATTCTTGATGCTCAAAGAGTAGGTATTTCTCACTGTGCAAAGTCTGGAAGACCAAATAGCTAGTTAAAAAGCAGGGAATCTGCCATTAATTAAAAGGGGAGAGAATGGATATAAAGGCCTCAGGAGAGCTAGAAGATAGAGTTGGGAAAAATAAAGCAAAATAAAAAGAAAATTTGATGGAAAATAGGAGACAAAGTGTGAGAAATGTTCTAGAAGTAGCAAATAGAGAGAAGAATGTAAATTTAATGATCCAAAAAGAACCCCATTTCATAACTGAATTAACCTGAGTCTTTTAATTGAAAGAACTCAACAAGTACACAAATTCTGAATTTAAAAAGGCTCACAACAGTAATAACAAACACTTGTTAAATTTTTGCTGTGTCAGGCACTGCTTTAAACACTTAACATGTATTAATCCACTTAATCTTCAAAACACCAGTATGAATAATTATCGCCATTTTACAAACAGGTAAACTGAGGTGGAATATTATCATGTAATTTACCCAAGATCATTCAACAAGTAGTAAGTGGTGGAGCTGTGTTGTGGTCACTCTGCAGATGAAGAATGGATTTGAATGTCGATGCTAATTACACCACACACATACCAGGAAGGCATGAAGAGATTTATTGTGCACATAAGGAGGTCTTCCATGCCTCTGGGTCCCAAGCATGGCAGAACATGTCTTGAGAGATGCAGGAGGGGTGTCTTGGGCTTTGACTAAGGATTGCAGTAAGAATTCACATGTCTAGAGTGGGGCTTGCATGGTTGGAACTTCCCAAAGGAAGGAACATGGGGTTTACTGCTTTGCCTATATGTGGGGCAAGAAGAGAGGATTCAAAGCTGTCAGCTGCTAAATATAAAAAATGGAGTCAGATGCTTTATTACAAGCTAGAATTCAAGTCAACGCATTTGCAAAGCAGTGGGGATAAGGAAAAGATCAAGTTTCCAGAGTGAAATAGGTCACATACACAACATCAACAATTAAGAAAAATCAGACTTTCCACAGGTAACACAGGAGGTCAGAGCCAATGGAGCAATGACTTCAGAATTATGAGGGAAATGATTTTCAACCTAGATGTCTTAGTCTGTTCAGGCTGTTATCACAAAATTGACTGCATGGCTTAAAACAGCAGAAATCTATTGTAGTTCTGGAGGCTGCAAAGTCCAAGGTCAAGGCACTGGTAAATTCAGTGTCTGGCAAAGGCTTGCTCCTTGGCTCATAGATAGCAGTCTCTTTGCTTAACCTCAAATGGAGGAAAAGGTAAGGGATCTCGCTAAGGCCTCTTTCATAACAGCACTAATCTCATTCATAAGAACACCACCCTCAAGACCTCCCAAAGGCCCTACCTCCAAATACCATCCCATTGGAGATTATCTTCAACATACAAATTTTGGGAGGACACAAACATTCAACCTACAGTACTATAATAGAAGCTATACTTAGCCATACTAGCAATTAAATGTGAGGGTAGAATACAAATATTTTAAGAAAACTAAGTTCTCAATAAATTTACCTCTCAGGTACCCTTTATGAGAAGCTGCTGGAGGATGTATACTATCAAAATTAGAAAGCACATCAAGAAAGAGGAAGATAATTATATCTCAAAAAAGCTGGCGGTAGGAACTGGGGGAGGGGGAGAGAAAGAGGAAGACACAGAATCAAGGAAAGCAGTTATAACATAAGGATAAAGGGAATGCCCAGAATAACAACAACGGGTCAACTGTTGTGCAGCAGGCAACCTAGAAAAAAATGGAATGGATAGGTTACCTATATGTATGGCCATATTGACAGGCAATTTTATTAGCTGGGGATAGGTTAGTAATAAATGCATAGAAGGCTAAGAGGGAATTTATAAGCATCAGGAAAAGACAAAAGAAAGGGCACATAACATGCTACTCTTGGTGGCTTAGCTACAAACAATAACAGCAAAAATATGTATAGCACTTACTATGCTCTGGGCACTGTTCTAAATGTTTTACATTTATTAACTCTTCCTGACAGAAATTTATTTTGCAGATAAGAAATCTTTGGCAAAGATGTTAAGTATGTTGTTGAAGGTCACATGGTATATTACTTTCCTCCTGCTACTGTAACAGATTACTACAAACTTAACTGCTAAAAACAACACAAATTTATTATCCTACAGTTCTGGAGGCCAGAAGCCCAAAATAAGTTTCAATGAGTTAAAATCAAGATGTGTACTGGCCTGTATTCCAGCTGGAGGCTCAGGGAAGAATTCATTTCATTGCCTTTTCCATCTTCTAAAGAGAGGCCACCTACATTTCTTGGCTCCTGGTCCCATACTCCATCTTCAAAGCCAGCAATGTAGCATCTTCTCTCTCTGGATTCTGCTTCCATCCTTTTATCATCTCTCTCTGACTCTGATTCTTCTGACTTTCTCTTAATAGGACCCTGGTGATTACATTGGGTCCACCTGATAATCTACAATACCTTCTCCATCTCAAAATGTTTAACTTAATCACGTTTACCAAGTAAGATAGCATATCTATAGGCTCCAGGGATTAAGGTGTAGGCATCTTTGAGGGGACATTATTCAGTCTATCATATCACACACAGCTAGGGGTGAAGGCAGGATTCAAATGTGTCTCCAGAATTCTTACTGTTATTTATCATGCTTTGCTACTTCTATGATAATATTTATACATACTCATACTCATGTTAACACTGATTATGGATTTAACAAAATTTGGGATATAACCACACTGGGAGGATAGGGAGAAGGAAAGTATGCAGTAAGTAGCATAAGACAGCTAATTCTTCACATTGCACAGAAGACAGATGATTGACTAAATAGCTTAAAATAAAAAAATCCAAGAATATCAATCAAGTTATTAATATATGAGGATATATATGTGAAATAGATTTTTAAAAAGTTGAAAAGTATTGCCTAAAATACAGAGAAGAGGATGAGTGACTTTTGTTAAAAGCCTTATTTAAAAAAAATAATAAAAGATTGGAAAAACCAATTGATTTTATAAAGCATGTGCAGGCATTACTTTGATTAAAGACATATAATTAGAAAATCCTAAGGTGTGAATAAGAGACCCTGTTTATGCAGATTCTAATTGCAGTGCCCTCCATGCTGGTCTTTACGCTCATGTTCCTCAGCTCCCTGACCTTGTCTCAGGATCCTGTTACTTGCTTCTGGCTCCTTGCATGATGACAGATTTGGCTGAGTTCCTAAGCCTTGGCACCCTTTCTAGGACACAGCTTTGGTATTTGTCCTCCAGTTGCAAGTCTGGGACTCTGAGTATCTAAACCTCCCCTGTTGGAAGGAGGACAGACAAGAACTAATCTGGTTTTGGTGGGTTCCAGGCATAGTATGTGGTCAGAGCACCTCTTTCCCATGTTAATGTGGCCTGAAGCCAGAAGGCAGAGACCAGAATCAGAGGCAAAAATAGAAATCAAATGCCAGGGAGTTCATCTCAGGGGCAATGCAGAAAGCAGGAGCCAGATGGTAGCACCAATGTGAGAGGAGTGAATATGGGTGAAGGAATGGAAGTTTCTTCCAAGAACAAGGAGTGACTTGAGAGAAGACTAGACTCTAGGGTGTGTCTTGACTGGAGGGGACAAGCAAATAAGCCATAACAAATGGGTCTTACACCTGCCTTTAGAATCAATAATAAACACCCCAGTACATATATATTTTTTAGACTCCTGGTAGACTGCACTTTATGTGATTTGCTCTGGTCAGTGAAATGTGAGTGGAAGCAATATGTGTTATTTCCAGACAGGTATCTTAAGAGCCAGAACATTGTATGCCACACCTTCTTCCTATTATAGTGATCTTGTAGTAGGTGGGTGTTGAGATGGAGCCTCCATCAGCTTGGGTCTCTTAGTAACTACAATGAGTAGAGCCCCCTGCTGACTCATATTGGACATACAGAATCATGAGAGACAAATTTTTGTTATATTAAGGCTCTGAGATCTTGGGATTGTTTGTGACACAACCTGACCTAACCCACCATGATCGATGTACCAGAGCAGTGAATACAAGGAAGAATCTTTAAGAACTCAATGGGTCAAGCCCAGCAAACCAAGTTCATGCAATGAATCCAAAGGGCGGGAACAAAGTCTCAAAGGATGATAAAGTCAAGAGTCAAGAGCTGAGAGGAGCTGGACTGGGATGAGAATAGATTAGAAGTAAAATTCACAAAAAAAAAAAAAAAAAAAAAAAAAAAAAAAAAAAAAAAAAAAAAAAAAAAGTAAAATTCAGAGGATGCTTGTTACTTCCTAAGGAAGGAACTGAATTTAAAGGAACAATCCTTGTTTTTATTATTCTCTCAGTTCTGATTCACAGGCTGGTCTGGTGGGTTTGAAGGCTCAAGGTCAAGTGGACGTGAAAGTGGTTCAAGCATCATTACTACGGAGCTTGTGAAGCTTCAGGTTGGTAGTACAGGGGTATGTGGGAACATGGTGGGGGTGCCCTGATTAGAGAGGGAGAAAGTGTTAAGCACAAACTCTGTAATGATGAGGTGCTCTGCAGAGTAATGTTGATAATAGGTGGGTTCCCTTTGAGCCTCTGGATAAGATGTGCTCTCTGGTCATCACTGTACATTGGACAGGGATTACCCTTCTAAACTGGGAGGCACACTGAGGGTTACGTCAGAAGTAAAATGACTATGGAGGAAGATGACCTCACTGATGAGCAGATTGGCTGTGGAGATTCAGACAGGGGCTAATATGGAAAACGTCCAGGTTTGGAGGTTGCATCAGAAACATACAAGGAAGCACTAGGAGTTGGAGAGAGTACATTAAATCCTCAATCTTCCCAGGCATTTCTTGATTTCAGGGTGGAAGTCCCATGTAGCACTAATGCACAGGATGTCATTTTTTTATTCTGTATTTTGTAGACCATATTCAGGATTAGTTAAAAGTAGTCAAGAACATGTGACAGAACATCAACCCAAGCACATGCTCCCTGAGCTTTAGAGAAAGAATGTCCACCTGGCAGTTCTGGCTGTCTAGAGTGTATCAGATTGAAAACTCAGAACATTAGAAAGAGGCAGCCTGCCTGGTGTGAATAAAACTTCCCTGTGTCTGGCAGCTGCTACAGGCTGTGATAGGATGTGTGACCTATCTTCAGATGTGGAGCCCTTATAAAATAGTGACTAAAAACTAATTGGGGGGGCTGGAATTTCAATTCTCTGGGATAATAGTTGACCTCCACTGGGGTCATCTTCCCTTAGAAATGGCCACAGGGTCAAGATTACTAGACTTGACGTCCCTCTAAGGTAGTTATCTCCATAACTTCATTATAAACTAGGAGTCTGGAGACTATAAAATGCCAGACTGGCTCAGACAAAGTCAGGGCAGAGTCAAATGACAAAGCCTACAGCCTTTGGATTATAGAGCAACTTCCAGGGACCTAACAAACCACCTCACCTTCTGAATGAGTCAATTGTGGAGCTTTCCAAGTAGGAAAAGGGGTGAGTATTAGTTATATCCAGTGCCCTCAGATTTGGTGATGAGCTATGTTGAGGCCTTAGTAGTTCTGGTAGGAGTTCTTTACAAAGGTTGCTGGGGTGTTACTGGGGAACTCGTGTTATGGTTTTTGAGAAGAGCTTCAGCTTCAGGCTAGAAGAGGGGAATGTAGCTGCTTGGCAGGATCTCAGATGGGCACATATTCAATTGGACACTTGCCCTAGGGAGAGGCATGATAACAGGGCAGCTCCTCAGCCACCTAAAGGTGGCATAACATCTGGTATCTCTGGCACTGAAATGGCAGGAGAATTGAGGCTCCAAGGCCCCAGCAGTGCTAGTGGGTGTTGGGCATGAGTCCTTCGGGAGATGCTCTGGATCACGGCCTTCAATTTGGAGAGTCCAAGGAACTCAGACAATGTGGGCTAATGGCAGCTGGCTTTGGACATATTGCTCCCAAGAACAGCTAGAATGAAGTGGTCTTTTGGGTCACTGCCCTCTCTCCCTGCCCCTCCCTCCATTTCAGCCTTAACAATATTGCTTCCTCCTTTCTCCCCAACTATTTTTTAAGAGGAGTTGGTCCAGTTACCTGCAAGCCTCTGTTTTGCTGAGTCAAGTAGATGAGTGATATGTGACCACCACGTCTCTCCACTTAGTTCGTAACTCTTCCTCTAAAGACACAATAAACAAATATCTTTAAGCTTCCCTGGAATCAGTGTTCTGATCTGGCTCTTTTCTACTTACCCTAAGAAGGAAGACCCTGCCCAAGTACAATTGGAATGCAGAAAAACCCCTGTTGTAATTGAGGTCTGCAGCATAGCACCAGACATACAAGCATTAATCTGAAGATGCCAGATGAAGAGATGGGAGCAGGAATGAGGCCATGAAAGACGGGTCAGCACACCAAAGACAGGGGAACACTGGCACGGCTGAACTATGGTAGTCAGAATCTCCATTGTGCTGGAACTCCACCCCACCCAGGGTGGGCTAAATGTGAAAAACATCCCATCCTCCTAGATAGGGACTCTGGTAGAAATCAAAGGCATAGTTTGGCTGATGTTGGCACTGGTTTTGTCAAGTAGGGTAAAGCAACTAGGAAAAGAGATCCAGAAGAAGGGTTCAAAAACTGTCTAGTAAAGAACCACAGCCAAAACTGGAGAGGGCAATTTTGTCAGATCTCAGTGATGACAAAAGCAGGTAAAGGTAGAAAGCTGACATCCAAGTGAAAGGAAGATAAGAACAAAGGCAAAAACTGGGAAAGGATCTAGCTAGGACTTGTAAAGAGGGCTGAGATACCTGAAGTTCCTTTGTGTTAGGTGTACACCTAATACAGAATAGGAGGCAACATTATGCAATTAAGAATATAAGTAATAGTAACAGTAGTTATTTAATGGTAAAGTGGATTTCAATGACCATTTAAATAACAAGCTAAAACAGCTGTAAAATACATTTGGAAAAGGTAGAAAAATAGAAATATGCCCTAGATGTTAGCATTAAGGAATTGTTCATTTTGTTGGTGTGATGATGGTATTGTGGTTAATAGGGAGAATATTTGTAATTTTTTAGAGCTGCCAGATGAAATATTTTAGGATGAATGAACTGTCATGATAATTGAAATTAACCTTGAAATGGTTTAGCAATATGAACACATGTACACATAAATTCAATGTGATAAAATGTTAACTAGTTTTGGATTCAAGTAATGAGTATATAGCTGTTCAATGTACTATTCTTTCAATTTTCTGTTTCTTTAAATATTTTTCTTAATAAAACTTAAAAATAAGTAAGCTAAAGCATTAGCTTTTATAAATAGATCAATCAGAAACTAAAATACAGCTATGTAATAAATTATTATTTTCATGAGAAATCAAGACTGTGTGGATAAAAATATGTTATCAATTATTAATGTTGACCAGAAACATTTGGTGGAAGATCTTTAACATAAACTTTGCAAAGTAAATCTGAGAGCAGTGCTAACTGATAAAATAGTTGCTGAATTTCTCCAGCCATTTCTTAGGTCTTTCCTGATTTCAGTAATCTAAAATTCATTTGCAAATTCGTCTAATGTTTTTCTTCTTCTGAATGTTTGTATCTGTTATGTGATCCTTATCATTTGTCTAACATTTTTAATTATGTCATTGTGACTGCTTGATTTATTTCTCAGTAAAATTACCACCTCTTTAAGGGTCATGTTTTAGAATTCTCGATTTCTCTATCCCATATGCACAAACCCAACAAATATTTATTTATGGATGAACTTCAAAGATTCATGATATGAATATGTTTGCAAGGCCCACAAACTCCACCATCAGTACCCAATTTATTTTTTGCAACCCATTATTTTCATTATAGTAGCTTGTATTCTGAAAAAAAATCTCATGCACATTCCTACTGATCAGCAGGGCCCGACCATACTCTGGTAACCGAAATTCCAAGAATGCCTGCAGGTTCCTAATTTACCTCTCCTGTAATGGAAAATCCAGTGCTGACCTCTCCTGCTGAGGCGGTAGTTTCTGATTGCGTAATGTTGTGCTCCTGCCCCAGGGCGGAGGAGCCCAAACACTCTTTTGAGAACCTCTCTCCTCACTAGAAACACAGACTGTTCATTTAGCAATTAGGGCTGTCAGCACAGCAAGCTGGCAAGAGAGACAGAAGCTTCTGTTCCTGGGCAGGGAGCCCTTGGCAGAGCCAGGACTGCAAGGCTTAGGAAAATAGGGAGGACAGCATGACTCTTCACTTGTTACTTCTCTAGCACTTACATATTTGCATCTTGTTTATTAATTGCACCGGTATGGTAGAGAGAACATGGTCTCCAATGGCTCCGATTCTAGGTGATGTTGCCTCATCCATTCAACACATACCTACTGATCATCTCTTCTATACCAGCTGCTGAGCTTGATGCTGCAGACTCACTGGTGAATGTGACATGGTTCTTGTCTTTGAGGGACACACAGTGAGTGAAAAAGACCAAAATATAAATAAGAGCAACAGTGAGTTTCAGACTTTACAGGGCATAGAGAGGACACACAAATAGAAATGCAATAAACTCCACAGTTTCCGCCTGCTCCTTTGCCCTAAAAGGAGACAAATTTTCTAATCATTTCAGCATGCTAATACTTTCCAAGCTTGATCATTAAAGTTTTCCATCATCTGACCGGGAAACCCTGAAATTCCTCAATATGTATTGTACGTGCTATTTGTGCATTTTATTTTGGCCTGTAAAATGTCTTAAATCTTTGATAGCTATTTAGGTATCACATGCATATAAATCTCATCTCCCTGAAATCCTTTACTTGATTATGGAGGTTATCTTGTACTTTCACATAATGACAGGCACAGTTCTAAGTTACTGAATTATTAGAATGCTTCTCATCTCTCTTTGTAGCTTTCAGATATTCCATAGGAAAAATGAGAATTTCCCTGCCCTCCTTCCCCACTCCTGGAATTGATGATCAAGGGCTCTAAAGAATGAACACATTTTGTCTGGATAAGGGTGAATAGTGTTCTTCCTTTCACAGCATTCAAGATATAGATATCATGTGCGTTGGTGGTATAGTGGTGAGCATAGCTGCCTTTCAAGATATAGATATCAGGGAAGGATCAAGGGTAGTGCCTTTGCTATAAGACTCTAGATGTAACTGACAGAAACCCAACTCTAAATTCCCTTAAGCAAAAGTGAATTTTTGGTTCATCTAATTGAAAATCCCAAGGATTAGTATTAGCTTCAAGCATGGCTGGATCCAGGTGTTCAATGTCATTAGGCCCTATTTCTCTTTTTTTCAGCTTGGCTATTCTTTGGGATAGTTTCACTATTAAGCAGGTTCTCTTACTGTGGTAAGAAAGATGGACACATACAGCTTTTGACTTCATAATTCTCATAACTTTCAGTTCCAGAAAAAGATAGAAACTTGCTTTCCATTCATGATTCTGGCACATCTCATAATGGCTATAACTGTATTATATGCCCACTCATTTGACTAACTATTGGGGATAGTAGGAGGAAGCATCACAATTGTCTAGGCTAGGTTACCTTTCCACCCCTGCACGGGGAGATGAGTAAGTCACTGTGGTTGATAATACCACCAGAATTACTAAGGATGGGAAAGGGATATTCTCCAATGCAAAAAGGAATATTGGATGGACAAAAAAATAGATAACTGCAGGCTCCTTGATCATTATTACCTAAACTGGAAGCACGGAGAATTTGAGTGCCTGTGTGGGCAGTGGAACCTCCTGAGTGAACATTATTTATCCTTTGGTGAATGACTGCATGTTGACCTTCATTTCCAAATGCCAGTGGCATCTCACCGGTAGAAAATACGTTGACTGCTCCAAATTTCTCCTCACTAGTTCTCTCCTATGCACAGTAGGTGAAGTAAGTGGACCCTAAGTAGGTGTAATTTCTTGTCCTAACTTGTGGGAAGTTGTGGTTTATTTTATAGGTGGGTCAAGGCATGATACATGGCCAGGTCACCCCAGAGTAAAAAACGAGGGTCCAGGTATGAAACAGATAGGAGCTGTAATGCACAGTGGCTGTCTCAAAGCCCAGCAAAAAACTGGGCCCATTGAGGCTGCAATTTGACGGGCACATGGGCTCAACTCAGGGGCTTATTGGATACCAAGCCTATGAGCAAAATAAATTCCCTATCCAACTACTGGTAGACTGGGGTTACTAATATTTTCCCAGCCCTCTCAATTCCTCTGTCTCCTCCCTAGGATAGAGAAATTACTGATCTGATTAATCAGATTGTAAAATATTAATTGGATCCTGTTCATTAGTGATCGAAGTCATTGTGGGTAGGAAGATGGTTCACTCACATGGCTGGTAGTTGATGTAGGCTCAGATAGGGCTAACAGATGGAGTGTCTTGGCTGTATGCCATATGTTTTCCCCATGTGGCTTGGGTTTCTCCCAGTATAGTACCTAGGTTCTAAGAAAAAATATTTTAAGAAAAAGAAAGCAGAAGTTACTAGTTCTCTTAGGCCTAGATTCCGAAGTCCCAGAATATCATATCCATCTCATTCTATTGACAGAAGCAGGCACAAACAAGGTCAGCACACGGAAGAGAAATAAACTTCACCTCTTGATGTGAGGAACATCATAGACATGGAGGGAAGGGAGGAATTTTGTTTTGTTGGAGGCCATCTTTGCAGACTAGCTACCACAAACAATTTGGGCTTTACTTTAAATACAATAACATCACATACTTATAGTCTTTTAAAATATTTCCCATTTGATACTCAAATAATATTATCATATTTAAATTTAAATTTGCATATCCTTAATTGCTAGTGAGATTGCAAATCTATATATAACTATATATATTATTTATATATATCATTTGTATGTTTTTCAGGAATTGTTTTCGTATCCTTGTTTATTTTCTCCCACAAGTCAATAATACTTTATTTATAGGAGCTGTTTATATGTCATGGATATTAATCCTTTGATGTTTATTGCAAATATTTTCTTCCCACTTGTCTTTTAACTTTATTCATTTTGCTATTTGAAATTTCAAAAATTTTATGCAGTCAAATCTACCAGTGTTTGTTTTTATTTTTTTAAAGTATTCTGGTTTTCAAGTATTCTTGGGAAGGCTTTTCCTATCTTAGGATCATAAAAATATTTTCTTCATATTTTTCACTATGTAGAGTTTTTCAATATTTATTCATAGAGGTATTGAGGTCATCATATAAATTTTATGAGTTGGGTATATATTAACTCCTTATTAGTCATATTTACTACATATATACTTTAAGTATGGCCATATAATAATATCATTTTGGATTGAGTGAAAATTTTAAATTTTCATAGAGTTGATTTGCTGACTAGATGTATTCTATTGTATCAAGGCTTAGAAGGATTTTCCTTCTGGGATTTGATACTAAATTCTGTCTTATTTCATTACCTTTTAATATATTTTACTATTTTGTTATATTTCACTCTTTCATTCACTTGGAAGTTATTCTGGCTATAAACCACTTACCACAGTAACATTTTTGAAGTTATCCTCATTAAGTTATCTTAGTGGTGCCTATTTTTATCATGTATTAAATTCTGACATACCTCCTTAACATTTATGATTGTCCAATTTTGGAAGGATACTATGCTATTTTAATTATAGTAGCTCTGTTATACATTTTAACATCTAGTAGGGTTAGACTCCCTTTTGTGCTGTTATTTCACCTTTAGAATAGTCTGTTTCTTTCACCCAGTTATTCTTACTGATGCAAAATTTGAGCCATATGCCAGAAGGGTAACCAACCAGGATTTCCAGTATGGCTCTAGTTATGAAATAGGAGATTATGTGGTTCCACCAAAAGAAGTAAAATACAACTCAAGGTCCCAAACCTATGGAGATGTTGGGTTGGGGGCAGGATGGGTTCGAGGTAGAGAGTGAGAAAAGGAAAGGGAGTGCCATAATTCTAGGGCTGTATAGAAATCCTGAGTCAACACAGATGGGAGATATTTAATTACTCTTAGTTAACAGAAATACTATCTTTGTCACAATCTAGATGGAGCTTGAGAGCATTGTGCTAAATGAAATAAATCAAAAAGAGAAAGACAAATACCATATGATCTCACTTATATATGGAGTCTAAAGAGCAAAATAAACAAACAAATGAAACAGAAACAAACTCATAGATACAGAGAACAAACTGATGGTTGCCAGATGGAAGGGAGATTGAGAGGCTGGGTGAAAAAGGTGAAGGGATTAAGAAGTACAAATTGGTAGTTACAAAGTATTCATGGGGACATAAAG
Source organism: Lyroderma lyra (assembly GCA_004026885.1). Lineage (NCBI taxonomy): Eukaryota > Metazoa > Chordata > Mammalia > Chiroptera > Megadermatidae > Lyroderma > Lyroderma lyra. The sequence goes on from PVJL010010687.1 coordinate 14,981, forward strand.
TACAGCATAGGGAATACAGTCAATAATATTGTAATAACTATGTATAGTGCCAGGTGTAGATTAGACTAATTGGGGGGATCACTTTGTAAATTATATAGATGTCTAACCACTATGCTGTACACCTGAAACTAATGTAAAATAATGTTGAATGTCAACTGTAATTGAAAAGTAGAAATAATTTTAAAATATTATTTTAATGCTTTCAAATTAAAAAAACTTTTATTGACAAAAAGATACATTGTATTAATGGACATTCAATGAATGACTCATGAAAATATGAAAAGGAAGGCAAATGTGTCCAGAAATACCATTATTTAGAGATTACCCTTATTAATAGTTCCTTCTATATATGTACACATATATACATATAGGGCCATTGTATACAAGATGTTCTCTCATCTCCTTATTTCATTTGAAAAAATATTGTGGATATCTTTTCATGTTAATATATCTAGACTAACATCATAAATATATGTGGAGAAGTCCATTGTTTCTATGTGTGTCATAATTTATTAAACCAGTTTTTTATTAATATAAATTTTTGTGCTATTTCTTATATAAAAATACTGCTATTTCTTGCAAATATGTGCTTAAAAATTTGTATTATTTATTCTGTAAGATAATTTATAGAAGTAAAATTACTGAGTAACTTTCTCCCCAAAGCTAAATGTTAGATAAAATTTTGTGTTAATAATTCTCTTGCTTTCCTTTATAATTTATCCCATTTGTATTTATTCCTAAACACCACATAGAAGCTATAAAGTTCTAGTGTATGTTAAATTTATCTATTCTCCTTTATCATTTATGACTTTTGTTTTATGCTTAGAAAACATTTATACATTCACTGTATTTTCTTTTTTTAAATTTTTTCCATTTAAATGCAAAAATAATCTAGGATTTATCCATTTGATTTAGGAATTGAGGTAGGAAATTCAACTAATTTTATTTCCTAGATGGCTAACAAGTTGCCCCAGTAGCATGGCTTAGAAAAATCTGTTTCTTAGTAAGGATAATTCCTGCTCCCTTGTAGAAATCAAGGAAGATGTTGCTTCTGAGCTAAGAATGTAATCCAGTCATTAAGAGCATTTCAATAACCTCCACATCCTTAGCCAAGTGTTTGTGCTTCTGAGGAAGGACCACAAGGGTCACTGGGCTTCTTTTTCTCAGCAAGCCAGAATGGGCACAATCTGTAAGCCAAGGAAAGGGAGAAGAACTAACAATGCTCCCCATAATAATGTGAGGCTCTGACACAGGCGTGAGGGTGCTCCAGATGAAAATGTTAAGAAATGTCCTTTCCTCTTTAAGGATTTATACAGAATTAGAAGTGACATGTATCTCATTTAATAGTTCATTCTTTTAATAGTTCATAAATAGTTCATTTATTCAACAGATATTTATTGATTGCCTACTGTGTGTCAGGAATGAGGCTGGATTTCAGGCCCAATTATATGCAGTGGCCCTGGGCAGGGAGGATACCACCTGGAAGGTGATACTTGAGCAAATATCTGAAAGAGGCAGAGGATCATGAGGGAACAGCAATGTAGGTAGAGAGAACAGCAAGTGCAAAGGTCCTGAGATGAAAGATGAAGGAAAGCAAAAAGGCCCACATGACTGGAATGAAGTAAGCAATGAGGTAAGAACAGTAAGTGGAAATGTAGATAAGGTAGTATCATGTAGGCCAGGCCTGGACAAACTTTTTCAAGGCAAGGGCTACTTCTCCAAGTGTCACAGTCCACTATCTATTTATTTTATTATTCAGGCAATCACCACAAAATTGCTTGGCGGTCCACCAGTGGACCACAATTGACATCTTGCCCAGCCCTGTTGTAGGCCACTGCAAGAACTTCCATTTTTACTCTGAGTGAGATGATTTGACTTCATTTAAAATTTCTTCCATTGCTGGATGGGAATAAATTGTAGGAGAAACAAGAGGCAAGCAAGGGAGACCAGTAAGGCAAGGGATGGTGGTGGCAGTAGTAAAAGTGATGACAAGTAATTGGATTTTAGATATTTTTAAGGCAGAACTGACAAGATTTGCTGTTGGATTGTATGTGAGAAGTGAATGAAAGGAGTCAAAGATGACCTTAATAATTTTGACCTTGGAGACTGGCAGAATGAAGGTGCCCAGCTACTAAGATGGGGAAGACATCTCAGTGGCAGGAGAAAGTTTAGGGAGAAGATTAGAATTTTGGTTTTAGACCTAAGTTTGACATGTCTGTTAGACATCCAAGTGGAGATAGGTAGTTAGATTTGTGAGTCTGAATTCCAGGAAAGAGGTCTAACTAGAGATAAGATTATGGCAGTTGAAAGTATATAGATGGGGTTTAAACCTATTGGACTGAATGACCTCACCAAAGGAGTGAGGGTAGATGGAGAAGAGGTGAGGGCCCCCTACTGGCTTTCTTGCTGTCCTTCAAACTTATGGAGCTCATTCTTGTTTCAGGTCCTTTGCCAAAAATGTTCTTCCACTAAACATTTGCACATTGTTTAAGCCTCTCAAATATCACCTTCTGAGAGGCACTTTCCTTGCTCACCCTATTCCTTCTCTCCGTATCTACCAGTCACTCTCTATCCCTTACCCGGCTTTGTTCTTCTTATAGCACTTCTCATTTCCTAAAATCATGTCTTTATTTACTTACTTATTGTTTATCTTTATAAAGTCAGGACCTTGCTTTTTTTTTTTTTAAGCATTTTAAAACCATTTTAGAGCATTATTATTTGTGACCATTAGTTTGGGTTTCCCCAGAACCCGGCCTGAGGCAAGAATTGAAGTGCAGTTGTTTGTATGAGGTATGACCTCTGGAAATACCAGTAGGAGTGTCAAGAAGGGAGGCAGAGATGAGGAGGCAGTCAGTTAAAGATGCATTATCAAGCAAGTTACCACTGTGGGTTATTGGAGCTTAGTCCTGCAGGGCAACTCTGGGTCTCAAAGAATATACCCTGAAAGGTGTGGTTACTGAGATACTAATACGCCAACTCTTATCACCAAATCACGACTGTTTCAAGGATGTGTTAATTCTTATGTACTTCTGGCCTGATGGGTCCACTTGCCCACAACCATACCATATTCTGGCTTCTGAAGAGAGTCAACAGGCAGAGACAAAACATTATAGCATAATTAAAAGTGCTAAAAGGCCCAAAGGTATAAGGGTGGAGCCATGCCACTCTATACTCAGCACCTAGAGCTGTACCTGATACATAGTGGGGACTCAATACATACATGTTAAACAAACATCATAGATGTATTCTAGGAAAAAAATCACATTTTGCACTGAGCTTTTAAGTTCTCCCTTTCTACATTGTAATTTCTTTTCATTTTCCCAACCTTCAGTAGAGTGGAGTACATTTGAGCAGCCTTATGTAGGGATGTTGTAGGCACTGAAGGAGCAGAATCCATAGTAAGGATGTGTCCAGGAGCCCCAGGCAGAGAAGCAGGGAGCAAGCAAAGGTGGAGCAGCGAGGAGCACATGCAGAGTAGATAACTCGGAGAAGTAAGAGGAATGTTTGAAAACAACTTTTACTTTTCTGATATCTACCAGATGAAGCTGACTCCTAGAGAGGTATTAGGGCATGTATCTTTTCCCTCCCTTATTGAGAGGCCATCCCTATAACAAACATTAAATTCCAGTGTACAAGGCTATTTTTGGATTCTGTTCTGTTTCAGTGATCCTTCTCTATTCCTTTGCCATTTTGAAATGTAGTAAAGTGGCTTTACTCTTGAAAGCCACTTGTTTTTTTCCTGCCTGAAAGCTTATAGAATTATTTTTCAATTTATCCTTGCCTAAGTCCACCTTCAGTTAAGTGACCCTTGAGCTAACTCTTCAAGGAGGCACAGGAATGTGCAGGTAAAGGAAGTGATAGGTGCAGAAGGGAGCAGGCAGAAGTTTGTGCAACGTGAGCGCAGAGGTCAAGGAGAGATGGCAGGTGGGGAGGCTGGGCTGGGAGGCAGGGTTTGTTATAGTTGTATATTGTATTTTCCATAGATGGCCACAATATCTTTCTTCTCACATGTTCACTTACAATGTGACCTGATACTCTTTCAATTGAGATGGGAAGTCTGTGTTCCCTCTCCTTGAATTGGGACATACTTGCTTGTAACCAACAGAAGGTAGTAGAAGTGACACTGTGAATGCAGAGGCTGTCATAAATGGTTACGTAGCTTCTATCTAAAGTACTCAGGCTTGAAATTCTGAAATGTCACGTAAGAAATCTTTCTACCCTGAGGCCACCAAGCTATGGGGAAGCCAAGCCACAAGGAGAGAACACTCATAGGTGCTCTAGTCAGCAGTCCTAATCTTCACCAGCATGTGAGTGAATGAGCCTTAGATGATCCCAGTCACCATCCATGGAGACACCCCCAGGTAAAGACCTAGACCTCCAGAAGCAGAGACAAACCATTCCTTCTATACCCTTTCCAATTTCTGACCCGCAGAATCTGCCATCTAATAAAATGGTTATCGTTTTACACTGCTAAGTTTAGTGTCGTTTGTGACACAGCCATAATAACTGGAACACTGTGTCTGGTTTGGTGCTTTATCGTGAAGACAACAGGGAATCTCAGAAATTGTTTCAGGCTACAGAGTAACCTAGTCCCACATGGGATTTAAAAGGCATATTACAGCAGTAGAACATACAAAGCCTTAGTGCTGCACAATCCAAGGGGCAGCAATAAGATGCGATGTAATGATGGCACCTAGAGTCATGCTCAGTGCGGAGGAGCAACGCCGGTTGCCGTGGATAAACGTGCAGCAGCTGGAACTAGAAGAAAGCGAACTACTAATGAGGCCAGTGTGATAATCCAGGTGGGAGAAGAGGAGGGTCTGAGTTAGGGTCAGGAATGTTTTTGAAATGTTTCCAAGGTAAATACAGCAGAATCATGAGGCTGATCCTAGGGTTAGGTGGGAGAAGCCGAATGACTCCCAAGTGTGTGGCTCATAGAGGATGGTGGTATGACAAGGGGCTGCGCTGTAAATGTCTTTGGGAGTCGATAGGATATATTTAGTAATTAAAGCCATGGAGGTGAACGACGTGGCAGTTGGAGAAGTTATAAAATGAAAAGAAAGAAGGGACCATGGTTGAACACTGAGGAAGACCATGTTCAAAGGACAGGCCAAAAAAGAAGAACTTGTAAAGGATTTTCTGAAAAGGAATTATTAAATAAGTGCTAAAAGAAATAGAAGTGTCTGGTGTCAGATTACCAATAGAGAAGAGAATCTTAATTTTAACACAAGGGTCAATAATATGCAATACCTCAAAGAACAAAAAGGATGAGGACTGAGAAGTGGCACTAAATCTGAAAATTGTAAGGTCGTTGGTGCCTTTGGAGAGAGTAGTTTCTGTGGAGAGGCGGGAATAATGCACAACCGGCAATGGGCGAGGACTTACTGCAGAGCGGAGAGAAACAGGAGTTCCCTCAACGGGCAGGGAAAAAGAAAAAGAGCATTGAAATCTAAAATGGTATGGGGAGGAGGGAGAAGGTGTGGGTGAGTGAGATGACTCAGCCCTTTGTCATATATACTGTAGGCTTTTGTCCCTTAGAGAGGCTGCCTGCATTTGCAGCCAGGCTGCCTGCGTTTGCAGCCCAGTTTCGCCACCACTTACTAGCTGTGTCAACTTGAGCAAGTTATGCAACTTCTTTGTCCTTAGTGTCCTCGTATGAAAGTATAATTGTAACTACTTCTTAGGTTTTTGTGAGTGCTTAAAATAGCACATAGTAAGCACCCAATCAATGTTAGCTATCAATATTAGTGTTACTATCATCGTCATTACTAACTACATTTGGAAATTCTGACTTTTTTCCTTTGGTGATATCTATTGCTCTTGCTCTAAGGCAGTGGAATTCAAAATGTGGTCCAGGGACCTGTTTGAGTCCCTGAAACTCTTTCAGGGAGTCTGGGAGATCAAATCTATTTTCATAATATGAAAACATGATTTACCTTTTTGATTTTCATTCTCTCACAGGTGTATAATGCAGCTTTCCGGAGGCAATGTGATGTGTGATATTGCAACAGATGGATGCAGAATCATGTGAAAATTCAGCTGTCTTCTAGTAAGCCCAAACATTAAAAAAACTTTGTTTTCAAAAATGTAAAAGAATGTTACTTTTCTCACTTATTTTTCTTGTATTTTGGAAAAGATTGTTAATTTTCATAAAAATATTTATGTTAACATGTTTATTATTTGGGATGATTTCAAACTAAGTGTTTTAAAATTTATCTGTTTTAATTTCTAACATAGTAAATATTCAAAATAAACATAAACAGAAGCTCTTCGAAGTCACCAAAATTTTTAAGAGTGTAAAGAGAAATTGACACCAAAAAGTCTGAGAATCACTGCTCTAGGAACTGAACCAGGATCAGAATAGAAAATGTGAAGTAGTTTGTACTCCTTTCTCTGGTCACTTGCTTTTCCCTAAGAAAATTATTTATGTTCACAGCACTGGGTCTTTGCTCCTGCTGTTCCCTCAGTTTAGAATGTGTATTTACTTTGCATGTCAGAACTCTGCAGATCCTTTAAGATACCTACCAGCCAAATGTCACTGGTTTGTGGTGAGGTAGGTCCTTAGCTTCTCTTCTCAGAAGCTGCCCAGAACGAAGTACGCTATGTTCCTTCCCCCTAATCTCTTTCTTCTTATTCAACAATCACAAACATAGAAATAAATAGTTATGCACCAGTCTCAGCAGAAGCAGAGCAGAGTCTTGTCAGCTACACCGTGGTGACCAGTGTCCTCTGTGAGAAACCTCCCTGCCAAGGGTCCTGCCTTCCATGCTCCCAAGGCAGGAACTCCTTGAGGTGAACAACTGCATTATTCTTTTAGTTCTCATTTTATAGCTGTAGTCATGCTCCAATCTGAGCAGAAGTGAGAGAATGACCCTCTTCACAGTTCTCTGCTATATTTTGTCACTTAGGCTCCGAAGCTGACGCTCACAAATCGACTTTAGTTTTGTTCATAAGCCCCTTTCTATCAGAGTCGGATGCCATCTGGGCCTGAATGGGAAAATGATACCCTATTCCTCATACCTTCATCTCTCTTGTACAGCTCAGGGGCCCAATCACTAAAAATATCTTCTTCACAATAGCACCATTTCTGCCAGGTTCTGAATCTTAACTTAAGCTTAACTGGGATCCCCTGTTGTCATTTTCCTCTGCCATCCTCATACACGAGGTCTGGGGGGAAAACCAGCCAGAGATGCCTCTGTTTTTCATATTACATGGCTGGATCCTTCCAGACCACCCTTGTATATTCTTTTTTTCTTTCCTTGTATATTCTGATTCTCACAATAATCCTGTAAGGAATGTGTTATTTCAGGTATTATTTATCTATTGCTATGCAACAAATTTACCCCCCCCAAAAAAAAAACTTGTGGCTTTAACTAGAAACTTTGTCCTCACATAGTGTCAATGAAAAAATATAGAAAATGAAAGTGTGGATCAAAACAAACAAACAAGCAAACAAACTTTGTGGCTTTAAACAACAGTTATCATCTCAGAGTTTCTGTGGGTTAGGAGTCTGGGCTGGCTTAGCGGGTTTCCTGCTTCACAGGCTACAATCAGGGTATCAAATGGGGCTATGGTCATCACAAGCCTCAAATGGGAAAAGATTTGCTTCCAGGTTGACTCACATGGTGTTGGCAGGATTCAGATTTTCACCGGCTGTTGGCTGGAGGCCTTCTTTGGTTATTTGCCATATGGGGCTCTCTAACATGACAGTATACTTCATTAAAGCATATAAGCTAAGAAGGCCACAGAGGAAATCCAGTGAGATGGAAGTCAGTCTTTTATAACTACTAAATTTTATTTTTATTCCTTCCATAGAAAACACTAGAGAAACCTTGAGCCAAAAATGCATGCTGACTTTCCACAAGAAATGCAAACGTTCCTTCTACCACGTGCAACACAGGCACAATTGTGTAAAGTTAACACATTTTTATTTAAGGAGTTTTCACATGTTGTGATTCCTTCTATTGCCTTAATCTTCAAGATAGCCCTTTTAAAAATAATCTTTGCTCGGTCCAGTTGTTACATCAGTGAGTCCTATAATTGTTGGAACCCAATTTCTTCAAGCAATTTACTTTAGGGCCACAGTTCAGGTCAGAGTAGGTGGATCTGCCTGGTTCTCAATTTCAGACACCCTCTAAACATGAAGTTCAAATCATATTCACTCTTAAGCTATCACACCCTAGAATAGTATAGATCATTGGGATATACCAATCCATGCCTGGAAAATGTGCCTATTAGGTCTTCCATAGTTTTAGCAGCTGTCTTGTAGTTCCTTCCCACAGATCTAATACTTAGTTCTGTGAGGACAGGACAGCATATATTTACCCTATGAGGTATTTGCAATGACACAAGTATGCAGAAAAAGCTCCATCAGCAGGATAGACCTCAACTGGAAGTTAGTTCTTTTAAATCTCCATCAGTTTTGCAAATAGTACTCCATTTGTTCGAATCAAGTCACTAGGTCCAGCCCATATTCAAGGCAAGAGGATTACGTAAGGGCACAAATACAGGGTCGTTGAGGGCCATCTTGAAAGATAACTGCTGTACTCATTTTCCTAGCTGGTAAAACTGAAACTTATTGAGGTTCAATCATTTGACTAAGGTCCCTGTGTTAGCAAATGGCAGAGCTGGATTCAAACTTAAGTCTTTCTGACCCCAAAGCTTACCTCTAGGACTTATTTCATGTATTCTTATACTCTGTCACTGTGGCTATCTCCCTCGTTCAATCACAGCTTTATTAAGAGCAGGGGATACTTATGTCCACTAAGTGACAAAAATGTTGAATACATGAATCAATTTAAATAGTCCATGTGTTTGAACTGTGCATATAGAAATTGCTAAACCATGGTTCCAAATAAAACATGGATCAAACTGAGACAGGAGGGTGGAAGTTAGCCAAGGGGGCAACCCAGATACACTATTGAGTCTATGGAATTTTCAAATTTGTTTTTACTTCTGTGTGAAACATAGTCTGTTATGGTCAGCAGAGACAAATCTACATTACCAGAATGTAGATAGTAGACTGGTTAAGAATGTTCAAATGGCATTCTGAATAAAGTTAGATCCACTTCCCATGCAATTGTATTTAACTTATGTATGCATGTGTACAAGGGCTGTCTGGGAAGTATCCAGCCTGTGATATACGGAAATAGAGGTGTTTATGGCTGGATTTTTTTCTAAACAGCCCTCATATTTAACCCAGGAAGTCCTGATCTGTCACTGTGCTGCTTAAAAGACAAAAAGAAAAAAATAAGAAAACAGTTAAAATATTTATGCTAAGAGCTTGAAGGAGCCAAAAATTTATCAGATTTGGATCTTAGGGCTATTCCTTCACCTCACAATAATTGGGTTATTAATGTATTAATAAAATATTACCTGCCAAAGGCAACATTTCTAATAACCCTAATTTTATTGGTATATACTTTGATAAACATTTTTTTCCAGATAGTCCTGTCATTTCTGCTTTTAATGGGGCCTTTCTTTGTAAGATGCTTTCAGATATGATGTTACGCTATGGAAAGGGAACTGGCTTCCACCACTCTTATGGGTGAGAACTTGCTGAGAAATAGTTACTGGACCTATCACTTTCTTCTAATGTACATTTAGATTTTATGTTTCTAGTCAGAAATCTTCTAGAAGGCACAACTGAAGAACTGAGCAGAAGCAGTAATAGTGCTGTCTCTTACAGGAAAGGAAGGAAAGTATCAGTCAAGAAGTCCATAGTCTGTGATTATTTGTGGTATTCCCAGTCAGAGCTGGACCAAAAGAATGAACTCACTTTATTCAGCAATCATTACAAAGAACGCTTACTGAAAAGTGGGAATGAGATTAAGGACATTCCTGAAGACATAAATTTTTAAAGCTTTCTGTTGATTAGATTAGTGCAATGTAAGAATTTACCCTAGAGACAGGTCCCCTAAAAGTGGTACTAGCTTTTGTTGTTTTGCTAAAAATAGGAGCATAATAGCATAGATAACATAGCAGCTGTCTGAGCAACCCCTTCAATGGCCTGGGTACCTAGATAGACATCAATTTAGTTGCTAAGCCCTGGGGTTCTAACCATCTGACTCTCCCATTCTGCTTTCCAGTTCTGTTAATGTAGTAAGGAAACTTATAGAGTTATCACTGAGAGCCTAAGTCTCCAGAAAATCTTATAATTATGAAAATGTTTACATACCTCTCTGCAAGATCCTATAAGCTTATTGGTATTACAGTGTTGAGAGTTATTATTTAGAAGTTTAGTCTTCAGAGGAGGCACGTCAAAGGCAACAATCTTAATTTAAGCATTATGCAACTGGTGGCTTCACGATAGTGGAGCTGTGGATTTTTAAAATTTCACAACAGTCAAAGAGGAATTTTTTTCTGAAACTTTTGCTAAAATGTCTACAATATCACTGCTTCTAGGATTAGGCAGGTCATTTGTTGTTTTCCAGTAGAATTTTCAATTGTTGAGCAAGAATCCTTGAGCCATAAAACTATGTGAACCTCTCCAAGACATTCATTTCTCAACTCTCTGCTGACAGTACACAAGTTATCATATAGCCTGCATGGGAGTGTGAGGTACAGTTCTATTTTCAGCTCACCCTCTGGCTGGCTCTATAACCTTGGGAAAATCACTTCTAGGCTTTGTGCCACAGACCTGCTATCTGTAAATTAGGGCTGGTTAGTAACGCTCCTCTGGCTGAATCAGTAGAAGTCACAAATTCTGGAGTTGGGAAATTAGAGCTTCAGCACAGTCACTGAGAGTCATTTACATATTAATTCTTTTGAATTTTCCTCCAGACTAGTTTTCTTGATTTTTTTTTTTATCATGTTTTGACTCTAACAACCTTCAGCATAGAACTCATAGAACAACTTTCCTTATTTGGACAGCCTAGCTACATTCCTTCAGCCCTACTGCTAAGGGAATGGGCATACATTTTTCTACCTCACATATGCATTTCCATTCTCCTCAGGGTGTACCTGAACAGCATTTCCCCTGAATTTCGCTATGGCAGGAGCTTAACCAGGGTCCATTCATTCTGTTTTAGTCAATAGATAAGGATCAACAATATTGTTAAAACGATGAGAATTTAAAAAACATTTATATATTTAAGCCTCTCATAAACTTAAAACACCCACATTTTCTTCATGTTATCTTCCTATTCTTACATAAGGCAAATGTCAGCCTCGCCACCCTTCCCTTTGTAATCTAAGTAAGATTGTCCCAAACATCCAACTTGAATGTTCAAAGCCGTTTCCAAGATTACCAATGATTTCCAAGGGCTCATTTCCTTCTGTCCTCCCTGCCCCTGAGTTCCTGCATCCAAGGGGCTAGCTTTTCACTGTTCCAACTGCCTTCATCCTTTTCTTCAGTTTCTACCAAACCCCATTCACACAAAGTTTTAAAAGTGAGATTTGAAGATTTGAGAAAGTGACTTAAAATTTCATATTAGGCGCTCCTGTTCTTTAAAATGTCCGTTTCCCCACTTTATCACCAGAGATTTCCCAGTAGCCCTTCACTCTGTGCAACAACCTAGACTTCTCCTCTTGACTGCTCTCTCTCCCATCCTCCCTTGCTTGACCCATCTCTTCTTATTCACGTTTTCTGCAGAGCAACTTGTCTTGTGTTTCTAGGGCTTTTGCTCATATCTTTCATTTCAGAGTCTTACCTTATACCTGAAACAGCTTGTCAGGGTATTTTCCCTAACAAGGATAGTTTTTCCCCCTAAGAGAAATCATTGGTGCCATTTAATACTAAATTTCCTCCTCATTATCCTCAACAATGTACATTTATTTAAAAACACTAATCAGCATTTACAAATTTGAATTTTACTTTTCCCATTATTTTGCATGTACTTTCCCATTTATTCATGCAGGCCATGTTTGCTACTTTAATCCACACCCTCTCAATTATCAGGTACTTGAGTTATTTTCATTTTGATTTTGTTTTGCACTATGAATAGTGTTGCCATAAACATTTAGTGAAAATTGATTTTTCTCATTTGGATTATTTTGAGGGAATATATTTTCAAATGTGGATTAAGGGACAAACATGAATAATTTCACAGAGCTTATGCTTTGCCTCAATATTTTCAAAAACAGTTGCTGTCTTAAGAAATAATTTTATCTCTTTATGAGTTTAGCTATTTTTCTTAGCTCAGCCAGTATTTTCCATTGTGATTTTTTTCCCTTTGTAATTTTTAATTAGCCTAGCAGCAAGGTTAATCATTTCCCCAAGATTTACTTTTCTGAGTTTCTTCATGTATGAATATTTGGTCATATACTTTGACCTCTTGTCCAGTGAAGTCTGGATATTAATTTCTTAAACACCTTTACTGAGATATAATTCACATACCATATAATTCATCCACTGAAAGTGTACAATTCAATGAATTTTAGTGTATTCACAGAGCTATGCAACCATCACCACAATACATTTTAGAACATTTCATTACCTCAAAAAGAAGTCCTGTATCCCCAGTCTTAACTCTCCAATCCCTCCATCCCAACCCCCAGTCCTAGGCAACCACTATTTTTTCTGTTTCTGCAGATCTGCCTATTCTGGACATTTCATATAAATAGAACCATATAAAATGTGGTCCTTAATGACTAGTTTCTTTCACTTAGCATAATATTTTGCATGTATCAGTCCTTCATTCCTTTTTATTGCCTAACAATATTCAAGTATATGGATATATCACATTTCTTTATTCATTTATCAGTTGATGGGCATGTGGATTGCTTCCAGTTTTTGTCTATTATAAATGTTGCTATAAATTTCTATGTACAAGTTTTTGTGTGTACATATGTTTTAGATTATATATGTAGGAGTGAAATTATTGGGTCATATGGTAACTCTTTAGTTAATTGTTTGAGGAATTGTTTTCCAAATTGACTGCACCAATTTACAGACCCACCAGCAGTGTATGAGGATTCTAATTTCTCCACATTCCTATTGCATCAGGTTGCTAGGTCTGCCAAAAGAAAATGCCAGACTAGTTGGCTTAAACAACAGAAATTTGTTTTCTTACAGTTCTGGAGGCTGGAAGTCCCAGATCAAGATGTTAGCAGGTTAGGTTTCTCCTGAGGTTTCTCTCCTTGGCTTGCAAATGGTCACATTTTTGCTGTGTCCTCACATAGCCTTTTCTATGTGTGTGCATATCCCTGGTGTCTCTTTCTCATTTTATAAGGACACCAGTCATATTAGATGAGGGCAACACTCTTACGACCTCATTTCACCTAATTACCTCTCTAAAGATCCTATCTTCACATAGTTACTTTGAGGGTAGGGCTTCAACATATGAATTTGGGGAGATAAGATTCAGTTCATAACACTTGCCAAGTGCTACAGACTAAAACTGCTATGTTGAAACCTAATCCACAATGGGATGATATTTGGAAGAGGTGATTAAGTCATAAAGATGGAGCCCTCATGAATGGGATGTCCTAGTGCCCTTTAAAATACACCCCAGAAAGATCCCTCCCCGCTTCTGCCATGTGGGGAGAAGACAGCCATTTCTGAACCAGGAAACTGGTCCTCATCAGACACCAAATCTGCCCAGGGCCTTGATCTTGAACTTTCCAGTCTCCAGAACTATGAGAAATAAATAGTTGTTGTTTAAGCCACCCAGGTTATGGTATTTTTGTTATAGCTTCCTAAATGGATTAAGACACCAACACTTGTTAATATCTATCTTTTTAATTATAGCCATTCTAGTGGGTATAAAGTGGTATCTAGTCGTGGTCTTGATTTTCATTTTTTGGATGGCTACTGACACTGAACATTGTTTTATGTGCTTATTAGTCATTTGTGTAGCTTCTTTGGAGAACTGTCTATTCATATGCTGTTGCCCTGATTTATTTCTTTGTTATAACATATATTATTTTTATTGTAAATGATCTGCATATGGATTAATCACATAGATAGATATCAAACACACTAGAAACAAACATGGGAGAATTTTTCTAAATTTGGGGGTAGTGATAGTCTTTCTAAGATAAAAAAAAACAAATCTAGAAACTAAAATAAAAATCAATTAATGTGACTATATGGAAATAAAAAAATAATTCATTGTAAAAAAAATACAATAAACAAAGCCAAAAGACAAGGTGGATGAAAGATAAGTAATTAATTCACAACGTACTAATTTCATTTACTTATGTGTATATATATCTATATATACATATCTATATCTATATCTATCTATATCTATATCTATATATACATATATGAGACATATACACAGGGTGCCAAAAAACATGTAAACATTTTAAGAAAGGAAAAAACTGTATTAAAATTGTCATACTCAATATATACTGATAACAAAAGATGACTACAAGTCACATTTGACTTCTGCAATTACAAGAGGTGCTCAGAGTGGTTACCATCAGAGTACAAACAGTTCTGATTACAGTGAACTACGGCTTGAGCAATGTTGACCAAAGAGTCCATTTGTATCATTGTGCATGCCGTTTCAATTTCTTCCCAAAGTACCACCAGTGTAGCTGGCTTTCTATGGCATACCACATCCTTTAAGGTCCCTCATAGGTAGAAGTCAAGGGGTGTTAAGTCAAGAGAACATGGTGGGGGGGAAACTCAACCGCACCTCTTTATTCTATCCATTGTCCTGGCAAATGGTCTTGTGCTCCTCAAACGATAACCATCTTTCTACCATTTTCTTTGACTGTCCTGCCTGTTGTACAGTGATGCTAGCTAGCATTCATTTGAGTAACGCCATCTTTTGAGCCAACATCATACTACACGTTGCTACTGCAATTAAATTCAACTTTGACGAGCAATACATAGATAACATCTCTTAAAATGTGTATACATTTTTTTGGCATCCTGGTATATATACATATATATGAGAGAGACTAGATAAATATATATATATCCAACAATTAAGAAAAGACCAATAATTGAATAGACAAATGGGTAAAAGATATGATCAGATAGTTCATAAGAAGCAAGTTTTAAAAAATTGTTTGACAACATACTGTATAGAGAGATGTATTGAAACAGGCACCCTGATAAATTGTATGGGAGGGAGCATAAACTGAAACAAATTGTATGGAAAGCTATTTGGCAACATTTATCAGAATTAGAAGTCCCTACCTTAGGATCCAGTATTCAACACCTTGGTATTTAGCATACTTTATGCACAAGCCAAGTGAGTATAAATAAGATATAAATACTGACTGCAACAGTTTATAATAGCAAAAGAATGGGAAATACATAAAACAATAATTTGATGAAATACTATGCAAATTATTAAAAATAATGAAAGTTGTTCAAGATATTAGGAAGAAAAGCAAGGTGGCAAAACTATGTAGAGTACCGTGTGTGTGGGAGAAGATTGGGAGAAAAAATTATCTATCTATTTATCTATCGAATGTTTCTGATAAGATATGAAAGAAATTAGTTAACAGTGGTAGCCTAAAAGGAAAGAAAACTGGAGGCGGGGGCAGTGGATAATGAAGACTTCCTTTTCATTGCATATCATGTATTTTTGTTGCTACTGAAATTTTTATCTATGTCACACGTATTACCTAGTCATCTTTTTTTACTCATAAATTCTTCCCTGAACAAGGTCCGTAAAGTTTGGTACCGATGCTTTCTTCTATGCAATTTACTGTTTTAGGTCTTATGTATAGGAAGTCTTTGACCCATTCTGAGATAATTTTGGTATAGGGTGACAGATTGCAGTCTAAATTCATTCTTTTCCACGTGGCTTTCTAATTTTCCCAGCACCATTTATTGAAGAGGCTTTCTTTTCTCCGTTGTATGTTTTTGGCGCCTCTGTCAAAATTATCTGCCTATGTATATGTGGGTTTATTTCTGGGTTTTCAAATCTCTTCCATTGGTCTGTGCGTCTGTTTTACTGCCAATAGCATGCCACTTAGTAATTTTTAAGGGGGGAAAAAAACAAAAGAAAAAATTATTCACTGTTCTCCACTGTGAATCATGGCCACTGAAATTTTAGGGTAACAAGCCTTTTAGTTCTCCCCTGGCGGAAACTGCCTCTGAACTCCCCAACCACTCCCCCAACCATTGCAAAACATATGACTTTTTATACTGGAATGTGTCTTACGTGGGCTGCTTCAGTTACCTGTTTTCTTATCTGCTCTTCCACTCAGCTGACTGGGAGATCCTAGAAAGTAGGGGATGTTTCTCATTCTCTTGTGCCCCCAGGCACTGTGGTTGGCCCTCAATAGGTGTTCTATAAACAGTGAAGGAGAAATACTTGTTTAAAAAGGAGAGTCTACCTTTCAGAACACTTCCCATTTCTGAAGTGCTCTGAAAGTCTTAGACTCTCTCAGATCTTTTATTTGCAAAATTGCATCTCCTCCCCACTCCTCACCCACATAAAACACACATTTCCAATCCTGGCTACGCCAGCACCCTGGACTGCTCTGCCTGGAAGGGCGAGGACGGCGGATTCAGCCGCGTGTGGGACGCTGGATTCACTCCCGCCCCGCCTTCGGCTTCCCGCGCTCAAGGCACATTGGCTGACCTGGGGAGTGGGCGGGGCCTGCCGCGCCGAGCCCAGCGCTCTGGGGTCCGTGGGACAGTGTGCGAGGAACGCCAGGAGCTGCTCGGGCTCTGTTCGCTTGCCGCCGGCGATGCCCCGGGATTGCGTTCCTGCCGGGGCTGCTACCCGGGCGGCAGCCGGGGCCGCGGCGCCGACCTCCATCTCCGGAACGGCCGCAGCGGCGCCAGCTACGGACCCGCTGAAGCGGTGAGCACTTCCTTTGCCCCCGGCCTCCCCGCTCTCGCCGGTACTCGGGGGTTATTGGCGGTGGGTGAGTAAGTGGGCGGGCAAGGTCGGCGCCCTGGCATTGTAGCGTCGCGGGGTTTGGGTCCAGATTATCACCCCCTCCCGTGAGTCTCACTCCTCAATCGGCTGCTCTGTAGCGCTAAGCAAGTTGTGTGTGCGGAGGCCTCTGCAGGTCAGCGAATTGCCGCGGCGCCTCACCAGCACTTGTTGCTCCTCTTTGCTGTGCCAGTAACTCTTCTCTGGACCTGGATAGGCTCGGTGGACCGGGCGCGGTGCGGGCAGGTCTTGGGAGATCACGATTAAGTAAACTATCATTTATACTGCAGGGGTATTGGGGCGGGTGGTGGTGAGGAGGAGTTGCCACTTGGCTTCGTGTTCGCTTCCAAGGCGACGAAATATCTCCGACGAATGCGAGCTCTTTTTAAAGATTGCTCATAAAAATGAAATTGTAGAATTGAATAATATGGTGTATCTCGTCAAAAATAGTTTTTGATGTTAGGGTAGTCAATTGAATGCAACACTGACACTTCTGTTTCCTAAATAGGTTTTGAGCTTTCTTATTTTAGAGTAATAGATTTATTTCATTAAAGGAACTTCTCAAAGTACAGAAAAATAAAAGAAGCCATGCGTAGTGTTTTCAGTCATCAGTTTTGAGGGATTTCACGCCGCCTCCACCCCCGGTTTGCTTAGGCTTGCTTTCACAGCTGCATACGCAGGTTCTAGATTTTGGAACGATGTAAATAGCGCGTGCACCCCTGCCCCCAATCCGCTTGACAGCAGCAGAGGGGAAATCGGCCACCGCCCGGAGCCCCGTTTCGCCAGCAGGCAGACTCGATGCTGTCCCGAGTTCATTGCAGCAATTTGCATGTTACCGGAGTCCCCGGGAAGCTTATCTGCATACTTGTTAGGACACTGCTCACGTCTCAGCCTGGGGGCACTTCGTAGCAGCAGTACTCTTTTCATCCTTGAGGCCTGATCGCTGGAGCAGGCTAAACGGACGCTTAGAGTTTAAGTGAATTGCTCTGACAACCCAGTACCAGTACCATACTGTCCTTTACCAATGTTTGTGGAGTTTGTTGGGAGTTGATGGGAGCCTGGAGTGGAGGAAATGATAGACATTTTGCAGAACGGAACGCTCTAATGTTATGTCATCATGCTTTTTGGCGCTGGCTTCTAGTTCCAAGTTTTGATGACGTTTCCCTTTCCCAAGCCCCTGTGGATTAGTTTGAGTCAAAAAGGAGTGCCTATCTTACGCGCTAGGGGTTAGGAAAAGGGATTGCTGACTTGAGGAAAAGGTGCTGGAGTTTAGTGTACCAACTTCCAAAGAGCAGAAGATTATGGCTTTTTAAAAAGATGAGGACATAGTGGAGACTGTAGAATACTGTGATTATTGTTGTTATTATGGTGTTGAAAATAGAAATGTTGCTCTTTTATTCAGTAATTAGGAAAAGTGTTAAGTACTTCAAATGCACCCTTTGAAATTGCTAATGTTGTGAATTCTCTTGTAAAGTCACGAAGCACTCTTAATTTATCTTTTTTGTAGATATATTTTTAAATATTTTTACAGAACTTGGATAGTGGTGGAGCTATAAAATGCAGTAATTCTTTTCCTTTTGCCTCTGGGGAAGTTTTGTGGTGGCCAAGAAAACTCATTTAGTACTGATATATGAGAATAGAATAATTTAAAAAATTTGTTGGGGATTGCTCATTTTTAAAGAAGTTGCATTAAAAAATAAAGAAGTTACATTGTGTTCATTGTGATTTCTAGAATTGTATAATATGCTGTATCTGATCTAAAAATAGTTTTTGATGTTGGGGCAATCATTTGAATGCAATACTGATGCTTTGTTTCTTAAATAATAAGTTTTGAACTTTATTTTATGGTAATGACGCTACCTTTCATTAAAGAAATTTTACAAAATACAGAAAAATAAAATAAAAAGGTATATTGTTTGAATCATCAGTTTCGAAAGAATATTTTTTCCCAATTTACTTAAGACTATTTTTACCCACAATTACATACCCAGATTCCAAATCTGGAATGGTGTTCATAGTGTTGAATATACAATTTCCAGGAAATCAGGGGGCTTATAAGTTGTATTAGAATTTTAACTTTTCTCCATTGAAACATCAGTACCAGCAGAGATCATTCTGACATTTTCTCCTTCAAGAAAGGGATGCAATGATAAAATGTTTTATAATTTTTAGTATTATAACTGCTAACGTTAAATACTACAGTTTTTTAATGGCATTAAGTGGGAAGGCTTTGAGAACTTGAGTCTGTCATCCCTCAATGACATGCCATTGCTAATAAAAAAGAAAAAAAACCAAACACACAAACAAAAAACAATTTAGGCTTTTTAGATGGATCTGGGTGTTCCTGGCAGTTGACCAAGGTTTGGTACAAGATTGTTAAGCTTCAGCCAAGAAAGGGAAGCTTTTTTGTGCAAAAAGACTACTGTTTGCTTTGTTTGTTTTACTAAGAATATAGATTGATGTTGGTAGGACTTAAATGTCAGGGTGGGTTAGTGGAGAGGATGGAGGAGAAGGTGTCCCAGATTGGTGGACTGTGGATCACTTGTTGGGTCCTCATAGTGTTTAATATGATTTTGAATGTTAGCAAAAATAAAGCAGCTTCACACACACACACACACACACACACACACCCTGAATGTCTAGTTTTTAAAAAATTGGAAGCTCTGAGAAGACTGAGATTACATTAGGGCATTGGTTCCCAAGCGACGGTACACGTATGCCCTGGGGTACGTGCTGGGCTGATCAGGGGTGTGTGAAAAATAATCAGTAATGATGAAAAACAAGTAAAGTAAAAAAAATTCAAAATGTTACTTATGGAACAATAAATGTTACATTTGAATCACCGTTAATGGAGACACTTCAAAATTAGATCACATTAGTGAGTGATGTTGGTGAGGGCGTGGCTATGAATCTTCCCCCAAACCGCTCCTCTACCAATCATTAGGCACAATTTCAGAACAATCCATTTGCAACATTTCTAGAACTTCCCCAAACATATGCATACATCAGTAGCCAGACTGTTTGATCAGTTTAGTTATTGGCTGAGTAAAAGTAAGTGTCTTTAATCATGATTGTTTTCAAGTAGTTTTTTCATTTAATGTTTACATACATGATCATCATTATCAATATTTAACTGTTACAGATATTGTAAAATTAAATCTGTGGTCTGTACTTTAGTGTAGTGATTTTTTCTTAACTTATTACCTCATTTCCACTATTTTACATTAAGACAGGCACTGAACAAAAGTGTCAGTATTTAAAAACAAGGGGTATAATTTACAAAAATGGGTTTAAAAGGGGTACACAAGAGGAAAAAGTTTGGGAACCACAGCATTAGGGCATGGCTGCAATAGGCTGGAGCTGCGGAGCACCTGCCTTTTTTAGAGAGGTTTGTCCTCTTCCCTTAGACCATGCCCACCATGCCCTCTTGCCCCCAGCATCTAGGCCCTTTGCATTTGTGATGCAGTTTTTCCACTGTAGTTTTAAGAAAGAAGAAGGGCAGTGTGTTTTAATTTGAAATACTATTTCATAGCATATTGAAGATATGACTGTTTTTAAGAAAGAAGGGCAGAGTGGTCTTCTCTGAAAAATGGGGAAAGAAAAAGGCTCTTCTATTAATTTTTTTAAAGGAAAGGTATTTTTTGTGTGTGAAAGTAAAGAATTGTTTTATGAGTGAAATAAGGTATATTCCTATGTGTTAATACACAAAGTGTATCCGTATCAAAAGAATGCAAAATAAGATGCCATTTTAAAATCAACCACACATAATAAGCACCATAACTACTCTACAGAAAAAAAATACAATATGTTTTGTGTTTGAATGGGAATTAAGTGAGTGATATTTTGTAAAAAGGTTCCTGGAAAGAAAAAAAAAAGATTCCTGGGCATCAGTACCTTATATAGATGGTAATTTCCTAAACAGTGCCTTTGGAATAGAGCAAAAATTATGGGCATCAAGCAGAAAAACATGTAAATAAATGTAAATTTAATTGGAAATACTATTTCATAGCATATTGAAGATATGACTGAGAACTTAAAAGGCAGGTTACATTACAACTTTAACTTATTAATGGCATTTTCAATTTAAGCTTATGAAAACATATAGATAATATCACACAGTCAACAATATTTGTGATCTCAAAATTTATTTTTATTTTTTACAGTGAAATTTTTTGTATTTAGAATTAACCAGTTGGATTCAGTTTAGATGATCCCAATTTTGCTGGCAACATTCAAAGCATCATAGTCAGGAGCCAATCAAACATATATATGCCTTCTTCTCTCCATCAGGCCTGATCAGGGTGTTGACCTTGTCCACATCGATATCATAGAGCTTCTTCACAGTCTCTTTGATCTGGTGCTTGTTGGCCTTGACGTCCACCGTGAACACAAGTGTACTGTTGTCTTCTATTTTCTTCATGGCTGACTCAGTAGTTAGGGGGAACTTGATGATGGCACAGTGGTCAAGCTTGTTTCTCCTGGGGGCGCTCTTCTGAGGATATTTGGGCTGCCTTTGGAGTCGCAGTGTCTTGGGCCTTCGGAAGGTGTGTGATGTGTGGATCTTCCTCTTTTTTTTTTTTTTTTTTTTGTGGCTGTGAACGGCTTTCAGCACTGCTTTCTTTGCCTTCAAAGCCTTTGCTTTGGCTTCAGCCTTGGGAGGGACAGGGGCTTCCTTCTTCACTTATATCGCAGTCTTAGTGAAAAGCAGTCTCTGAAAATTTTAATGGGTTGAAGAACTTTAGGATGTGTTGCGCATGAAAAGGTCAGTATAAAATGACTCATTTATGCATGTTAAAAAATCTGAAAATTTAATGAAAACTGTTAAAAATATATTAGTTTGATTATAGATAGTACTCCTGCAATAGTGAATAGTGGTTAACATTGAACATTGGTGACATTTTGAAAAGATAAGACATGGATTTAATAATTTGTTTATTGGAGATTTTACTAGGAATAATTTTAGGCCAAAATCTTAAAAATGCAACTAATACAGTAATTATCACTATAAACTGGATACCGATTCTTGGACTTCAGATATTTCAAGGTTTTGCAGGATTCTGGTATGCATAACTCTAGTCTCATCGGTATTTATATAATACACATTTTAAGAGATGTTATCTATGTATTACATAAATTTGTATTTTTCACTTTCAAATTTATAATCTCTAATACCACAAATGCTTGTATGATGTTACATGTCTAAATCATAGTTCATTAACTATCATGTTTGATTTTTATTCTTGGCATTTGAATTTTTTAGTCTTGATCACTTCAATTATTTTTATTATCAGATTGTCTCTTCTAGGTATTTGAGTTTTGTGACCGTTGTCATAGGTGAAAGGTAAAATTTAAGCTATATCCTTGGGAAAGAGGCCTATGAAAATATGGTGGTCACATCATTCGAATTAATTAATTGTATTTCCTTAACTTAGGCACTAAGCATTTTCATGACAGTTTGTTTCATGGTGGCAGTTTTAGGAAATGAAAATTGAAAATTCCTGCTTAATTATTTCAACATTGCAAGTACATATTAGACAGCCCCGAATCGTGTAACAGGATTTTTTCCATTCACCATTCTCACACCCTGCAGAATCTTCTATGAGAATTCCCTGTGAAAGCTTCAGGGCAAACCATTAAAAAATAACACCCATAAGATTTGATAGGATCTGAAGGTCCACCCAGATTCCGTTTAAACATGTAATTCTGTTCAGGTGAGGAATCAGAGGCTGTGCTGTTTGTAATAACTCCTTAGTTTCTGTTGTTGCCTCATTGAAATTCTTTGGTTTGAGAATAGCTGTCTGCCAGGTGTGAGAAACTGCCTGGTATTCCCCTCTTCCTGGCAGTACTTTCCTCACCCTAGCTCTGATGCAACTATGGCTCTGCCTTCTCCATTGCTTGCTGTGTGTTGTCTTTTTATAGAATTATAGACCTTAAAGACTCTCTAGTAAAGTTTTAGAAACATAAAAAAAATTTTTTTTCTGAAGTTCTTAAACTAGCTCCCAAAATACAGAGAAAAAAAGGACAATAAAAAATGTTTTTCTGAATCTTAAATAATTTGTAGGTACTGAATTGTCACTATTAATACATATCTCTTTTTCTCTTTAAAGTTCAGTTTCTTTTGGGGTGTTTAAATTTTAATTTTGCTGAGTGTTTAGGAAACAATACATTTGTTTAAAGAAATGATAATATCCAAGGGGTAAAATGGCTACTCTCCACATGTCTCCTTGCTTTTGATCCTTGTTTGGGGTCAGATAGGTATAATAGGAGTTGTTTCTCTTCAGTGGTTCTCAAATGTGGCATCTGGGAACTTGTTGGAAATGCGTATCAGGGACCTCATCCCAGACCCAATGAGAAACTATTGCGGAGTAGGATGAACAACAACCTGTGTTTTATTTATTTATTTATTTATTTTTTGCTTTTTGGTATGTGGGTAGCTCCCTGGCCGGGAATCGAACCCAGGCCACAGCACTGATAGCACCAGTGCTGAAGCCTTAAGCCACTACACCATCAGGGAACTCCCTACAATCTGTGTTTTAATAAACCCTTTGTGATTCTGATATATGTGAAGTTTGAGAACCAAGACTCTATATAACTTGAATTACACCTGTGTTAGATTTGTACATGGAAACATGCCAAAGTTTTTAAACTCCTTTAGTGTCTGTCCTTTCATTGCTTTGTGATGAACTACAGACCTTTAGTCCAGCTGGCTGGGACTTTGTGGTAGCTACAGCCAGTTAACTGCCTTGAATGACAACTACTAATTATTGAAGTAATGGTTGAGACAGGGATGCCTTGGGCACTTCCAGAAGAAGTCAGATCCCTGGCATCCCTGGAACTATTGATCAGGGGGAAATCTAGTTATGAGATTTGGCCAAGACCAGTTATTCTCATCTTGGTTACTTAATATAAGTAATCCACTAGAGGAAAAAAAGTTTTGAGTCTATGACTTTGTATGTGAAATTATGTGTTCAATGATTTTTTATTGCGGTAAAATGTATACAACATAACATTTACCATTTTAGCCATCTTTAAGTGTATGGAGTTCAGTGGCATTAAGCACATTTACATCACCACTGTCATCTCCAAAACTTTTCCATCGTCCCAAACTGAAATTCAGTACCTATTAAGCAGTGACTACCCATTCTTGCCTCCCTATAACCCCAGGTAGCCACTATTTTACTTTCTTTCTCTATGAATTTGACGATTCTAGATTCCTCATATAAGTGGAATAATACATTTTTGTCTTTTTGTGTCTGGCTTATTTCACTTAGCATAATGTCTTTAAGTTTCATCTATGTTGTAACCTGTATTGGAATTTCATATTTTTTAAAAGTTAAATAAAATTCCATTGTATGTGTGTTACACATTTTGTTTATCCATTCACATCTGGGTAAACATTTGGGTTGTTTCTACCTTTGGGCTGTTGTGAATAATGCTGCTTATTATAAACATTAGTGTACAAGTATCTGTTCAAGTCCGTGCTTTGAATTCTTTGGGGTATAAACCTAGAAGTGGAATTGCTAGATAATATAGTAATTCTATGTTTTTTGAGGAACCACTATATTGTTTTCCATAGTGACTGTCCCATTTTACATTCGTACCAGCAATGTAATGTATAGAGACTCCAGTTTTTCCACATCCTTAGCAATGCTTATTATTTTCTGTTTATTTGTTCATTCTTTCTTTTATAATGGCCATCCTAATATGTGTGAAGTGGTATCTTATTGTGGCTTTGGTTTGTATTTCTCTAATGATTAGTGATGTTGAGCATCTTTTCATGCTTTTTGGTGATCATTTGTATATCCTTTTTGGAGAAATGTCTATTCAAGTCCTTTGTCCATTATTTTAATTGGATTGTTTACAGTATTTTTTTGTTTTTGAGTTATAGGAGTTCTTTATATATTCTAGGTAATTAATGCCTTATCACATATACAGTTTGCAGACATTTCTCCCAATCTCTGGGTTGCCTTTTTACTTTGTTTATACTATCCTTTGATGCACGAAGTTGTTAATTTGGACAAAGTCCAGTTTATGTTCCTTTTTGTTGTTGTGCCTATGCATTGAATGTGTAGATCATCTTGGGAATTATTGACTTTTTTCCAATTTTAAGGCTTTCAATTGATTTATTTGGTGAGTGTTTTTTATCGTGAAAGGATGCTGATTTTTGTCACATACTTTTTCTGCATCAATTGAAATGATAGGGTGGATTTTTTTGCTAATTCATTTTATGAAGCAGTATTACCCTGATACCAAAACTAGACAAAGAATACAAAAAAAGAAAAATAAACACTGATATCCCTCATGAATATATATGCAAATTTCTTAACAAAATATTAGCAAATAGGATTCAGCTAGATATAAAAAGATTTATGCACCATGACCAAGTGGGGTTTATTCTAAGGATGCAAGGCTGATTTACTATCTGAAAATTAAAGTAATTGCCATATTAACAGGATAAAGAAGAAAAATCATATGATCATATTAATTGATAAAGAAAATATACTTAGAAAATTTCACATCCATTCATGATAAAAACTCTCAAAAAATAGGAAGAGTGCACAACTTCCTCAACTTGGTAAAGAGCATCTACAAAAAGCCTACAGCTAAAATCATACTTAAGGGGGAAAGACTGAATGCTTTCTCTTTAAGATTGGGAACAAAAACAGTGCTGAAAGTTATAGCAAAGAATAAAAGGCGTACATATCAGAAAGAAGGACGAAAACTGTCCCTATTTGCAAATGACATAATTATCTTCATATAAAATCCCAAGGAACCAACACAAAAACTGCTAGAACTAATATGAAGTTCATTAAGGTTCCAGATATAAGAAAAATATATGAGGGCTGTCCTGAAAAATCCAGCCATAATGCCTCTATTTTTCATATTAAATGGCTGGATAACTTCTGCACAGCCCTCGTATAGTTCCAGTCAATGTGGCAGACTAGGTAAATGCTGAACTTGCCTCCTTTCACGACCACATCAAAATTACAACTACAGAACACCCACCATTGAGAATCTCCTGAAGTATAGCTGAACAGAAGTCCTATAACTAAGGACATACAGAAGAGACCATGTTGAGACTGGTAGGAGGGACAGAGATGCAAACGGGCTGGCCCCACACCCTCGTGTGGCAGTTAAAACTCACCCATGGAGGTTATCCCTGAGGAGTGAGGGGTCTCATCCCAGGATTCCAGTGCTGGGAAGAGAAGTATCCATAACTTGTGGCTATGAAAACCAGCAGATATTATGGCTGAGGGATATGGAGGGTGGCTGAATTTCCAGGTGTGCCTCTTACAGGGCCTGCACATGAAGTTACTGAAGGACTCACTCACTCTGGGCTCCAGCGCTGGGACAGCAGCTCGAAAGGTACCAGGGACATACAAGGAAGAACTGAGTTGACTGGCCTCAGGGCTAGGGCTAGAGGGGCAGCTCTGTCTAGTAGGTGCCGTTTTTTTCCTTTGTTGAGCCTTTCACCCTCCCGCTTGCAGATGCAGGCAACCACAATATCTGAGTCTCCATCAACCTGGCTTACAATGTTTGCCCCAAACTGGTGATTACCTGGTACTCCCGTCCACCCAACTTGCAGGCCCACCCAAGCCTCTTCCAGTGGCCTTTCCATACAAACGGCCTGTTATGGCTCATGCCACACTTTCCTAAAATCTCTCAAAGGTTAGCAAGCCCCAAGCAAGCAACATCTTGCTTCAGCTTGCTTTGTACTTCTTTCTAAGCAGCCTTAAGTCTGGAACTAGCAACAGCCTAGACTCTCCCAGTTTGCAGCTTAGACTCTCCCAGGCACTTCCAAGCCAAGTGCAAGTGGCAACCATCTGCAGATCACTTTGTAGCTTATAACAAGTGGCCCCAGGCCAGGCACAGGCAACAGCTGACCTTGGCCTGCTACAGAGCCTCTCCTAAGAGGACCCAGGACCAACACAGTTAGTGGCCAGCTTCAGACCACACCAGTGTACCCCCCAACCACATCAACAAAATACAAATTCAAAGCGCAGACTGGGCAGGCACCAGAACCCCTCTAAAGCAAATGCTGCTCAGTAGGGTCAGCACCTGCACAACAGCTCTTCCACTGTAGTGAGGGCCAGTCATAACAGCCAATCGGCCTGTAAGTCATTCCCTTCCATTGATATGTAGACAGCAACCAAGGCTTGACAGTAACAGAAGGGCGCACGCAATCCACACAAGGCATATATATACCTGGAGCACTTGGCACAGGTGACTAGGGAGAGTGCACTACTGAGCCCCTTAAGATATCTATTACATAAGGCCAGTCTACTAAGACCTGGAGACCTAACCGCACTACCTAGTACATAGAAACAAACACAGGGAGGCAGCCAAAATGGGGAAACAGGAATATGTCCCAAATGAAGTAACAAAACAAAGCTGCAGAAAAAGAACTAAACAAAATGGAGACAAGCAATCTACTAGATGCAGAGTTCAAAATACTGGTTATAAAGATGTTCAGTGATCTCACTGAGAACTTCAACAAAGACATAGGAATCATAAAAATGGTATAGAAAACATGAAAAAGAACCAGTTGAACATGAAGAATACAATAACTGAAATAAAGAAAACATTAGAGGGAATCAACAATAGATTAGATGAAGCAGAGAATTGAATCGGTGATTTTGAAAAGATAGCAGAAAACACCCAACCAGAACAGCAAAAAGAGAAAAAAGAATCCAAGAAAATGAAGATAGTTTAATGGGCCTCTGGGAGAACATCAAGCATACCAACATTTGCATCATGGTGGTACCAGAGAGAGAGCATGGAATTGAAAAACTATTTGAAGAAATAATTACAGAAAACTTCACTAACTTGGAGAAGGAAATAAACATACAAGCTTATGAACCTCAGAGTCCCAAACAAGATAAACCCAAGGAGGCCCATACCAAGACATAAGATAATTAAAATGCCAGAGGTTAAAGACAAAGATCTTAAAAGCAGCCAGAGAAAAATCAGTTAGTTACCTACAAGCAAGCTCCCATAAGACTGTCAGCTGATTTCTCAACAGAAACTTTGAAAAGGAATTGGCATGAAATATTTAGTGATGAAAAACAAGGACTTACAACCAAGATTACTTTACCTAGCAAAGCTATCATTTAGAATTGCAGGACAGGTGAAGTCCTTCCCAGACAAGAAAAAGCTAAAGGAGCTCATCATCACCATACCACCAGTATTACAAAGAATTTTAAAGGGCCTTCTTTAAGAAAAGAAAAAGAAAAGATAAAAGAAAAAAAGAATAATAAAATGGCAACAAGTACACATCTGTCAACAATTACTTTAAATGTAGAAAGCAAAGTCCTTACATACACTGCCTACAAGACACTCACTTCAGATCAAAAGACATGCACAGACTGAAAATAGAGGGATGGAAAATGGTATTTCATGAAAATGGAAACAAACAAAAAATCTAGGGCAGCAATACTTACACCACAAAAAAAATGACTTTAAAACAAGCTACAAAAGACAAAGAAGGAACAAGTAATCAATCCCACTTCTGGGTATTTGTCCAGAGAAACCCAAAACACTACTTTGAAGGGAAATGTGCATCCATATGTTTACTGCAGCATTATTTACAATAGCCAAGATATGGGAACCTAGGTGTCCATCAGTGGCACATATGTACAATGGAATAGTAACTGAACCATAAAAAAGGAAAATTTGCCATCCGCCACAACATGGATGGACTTATAGGGTATTGTGCTGAGTAAAGTAAGTCAGGCAGAGAAAGACAAATGTCATATGAATTCACTTATGTGGAATCTAGAGAACAGGATAAATGATCAAACAAAACAGAAACAAGCTCATAGAGAGAGTGAGAACATTTTGTTGGTTGCCAGATTGGGGGGCAAGACTGGGAGGATGGGTGAAACTGGGAGAGGGGAGGTACAAATGGGTAGTTACAAAGTAGTCATGGGGATGTAAAGTACAGCATGGGGAATATAGGCAGTAGTTTTGTAATAACTGTGTGTGTCAGAATGGGTACTGGACTTACTGGGGGGATCACTTTGTAAGTTATATAAATGTCAAATCACTGTGTTTTACACCCTAAACTGTAATAATATAATAGTGTTTATGAACATGTAATTAAAAAAAAGAATTATCCAACTGAATAAGAGAGACTTTTAGGTCCTGGTACAACAGTGTCAAAAGGTCTAACCCATGTGTTGTTCGGATTTCAAATTAAAATGAGAGAATGGGACAGAACGATATGTTTTAAGGAATACTTGCTGAATATATCTAAATAAGGTAAAAATAATGAATTTGCAGATTCAAAAATCTAGTGAACTTCAAGGAGGAGAAAAGTTGATAAAGCTGTGACTAGGCCCATCCAAATCAAATTAAAAGTTAAGTTAATGTGAAAAATCTTTAATGTAGACTAAGGAGTCCAGCAAATGAAATAGAAATATGGCTGAGGTAATCAAGACACTTCTACTAATGGTTAAGTTTGTACAAAGATACACCCTTAGAGAGCAGAGCTAAACATTATTATTTTTGACTCTGGAATTTGAACCTCATATGAAGTTCATGTAATTTTTTTAATGAAGAATAAAACTTTAAAAACCACAAATCCAAAATAAACCCCAAAAAACATATAAAAGTCAATTGTATTTCTAAATGCTAGCAATGAACACATGGACACCAAAATTTAAAATACAATACTATTTACAATTGCTCCAACAAAATGAAATACTTAGATGTAAATCTAACAAAATATGTATAGGACTTGTTTGCTGAAAACTATACAACACTAACGAAAGAATCAAAGGTGATCTAAGTACTTCTTTGCAAAGAAATACTGTGGATTGGAAGACTCTACATAGTGAAGATGTTGATTCTCCCCAAATTGATAAACAGGTTTAATGCAATTCCTACCAAAATGTTAGTGATATTTTTACAGATATAGACGAGATATTCTAAAGTTTACATGGAAAGGCAAAATAATTAGATTATCTACAACACTTTTAAAGAAGAAGAAAAGAAATGGAAGAAGTCAGGCTACCTGACTTCAAGACTTACTATAGCTGTAGTAATCAAAGCTGTTGGTATTGGTAGGTAGAGAGACACATGGATTAATGGGACAGAATAAAGAAGTCAGATATAGACCTACACAAATATGCCCAACTGATTCTCGACAAAGATGCAAAAGCAAGTCAATGGAGGAAAGACAGCTTTTTCAACAAATGGTGCTAGAGCAATTGAATACCCACTGGCAAAAATATGAACTTTGACCCAAATCTCACATCTTATACAAAAATTAACTCAAAATGGATCACAGATTTAAATGTTAAATGTAAAACTTAAAACTTTTAGAAGAAAACAGGAGGAAATGTTCAGGATCTGGGACTAGACCAGGGGTGTCCAATCTTTTGGGTTCCCTGGGCAACACTGGAAGAAGAATTGTCTTGGGCCACATAAAATACACCAACTAATAACACTAACAATAGCTGAGGAGCTAAAAAAAAAATTGCAAAAAAATCTCATAATGTTCTAAGAAATTTTACAAATTTGTGTTGGGTTGCATTCTTTAAACCCCTTCTGGGCTGCATGTGGTCTGCAGGCTGTGGGTTGGACAAGCCTGGACTAGACAAAATGTTCATAGACTTAATACCAAAAGCACAATTGATAAAAAGAAACATTGATAAATTTGAGTTCATCAAAATTAAAAACTTTGGCTCTGCCGAAGACATGGAAACCACATGTCTGACAAAGGATTAGTATATAGAATATACAAAGAATTCTAAAACTCACTAGTTTAAAACATCAATCAAATTAAAATATGAGCAAAATACACAAGGAGACATTTCAACAAAGAGGTTATACAGATGGTAAATAATCACATGAAAAAAATGTTCAGCGTCACTAGGGAAATGCAAACTAAAACCACAGTGAGATATCACTATAAAATTATTAGAATGGCTAAAATAAAAAAGAACAAAGATACCAAACACCAGCAAGGATGCTAAGGAACTGGTGGGAATATAAAATGGTATAATCACTCTGGAAAACTATTTGGCAGTTTCTTACAAAACTAACCTTGCAAATACCATACAACCCAGCAATAGCACTCGGCCATTTATTTACCCTGGGGAAATGAAAATTTTGTTTACACAAAAACCTGAAAATCACTGTTGCTAGCAGCTGTATTGATAATAGCTGAAGACTGGAATAGCCTAGATGTTCTTCAAAGGGTATTTATACTATGGGACATTCATACTATGGAACGCTATCCAGCAATAAAAAGAACTGAGTTATTGGTCATGCAACAACCTAAGTGGATCTCGGGACAGTTATGTTAAGTGAAAAAGCCAATTCCAAAAGGTTGCATACCATATATTCCATTTATATAACATTCATGAACTGACAAAAAATAGACAAGGGGAACAAATTAATGCCCAGGTTATGGAAGGAGATAAGTGCAAGAGGGAAGTAGATGTAGACATAGAAGGATCCTCCTTGTGGTGATGGAAATGCTCTATATCTAGATGTTTTACTATATCTCAGCAAGATGCTACCATTAATGAAAACTAAATAAATGATACAAGAGAACTCTAAGTATTATTACAAACTACAATTTTGAAAAGTTTAATTTAAAATTTTTCTGCAAATCAGAAATTTTTTCTGCAGTCTAGGCCAGAAGCATTTAAAGTGTTCAGCAGCAATACTATAGAAGACCACAAGATGGCAAAAGAACTCTAAAATATCTCATGTCTTTTTTAAAGCTAAATTTGAGTGAGCTCAGATGTTTCCTGATGAAAACAAGGAAAAGGAAGTTTATGAATCTCTATAGTTCAGAACTCATGGAATGATTAAAATATTTTCTCTGGCAAATTTTTGAAATGTATATTCATATGATAAGATCATAAATAAAAAATTAATGCCAGGTACTCACCACTCAGTTGAAGAAATAGAACATGAATAATATTTTGAATCCCCTTATACCTGTACTGATCCCATGCCACTGCCTGATCCTCCCTATTGTGACTTTTTGATCTCTTACATTAAAAAGTATTTTCCCATTTATGGCTTATTCATAAACAATGGATTGCTCAGATTTGTACGTTTGAAAACTTTAACAGAATCATATTATAGGTATTCTTCTGCAACTCGATTGTTTTAGTCATCATTCTATTCCTGACATTTATCCATGTAGATACAGTAGACTCTGTCTACTTACTTTGATCCAGCGTCTACCAATCCCCATGGGTGTTGGCTAATTGAGAGGCTACTGTATTTATTGTTTCTATTAAAATGTAAATTGTATGAAAGCAGGTACTTGATTTGTGTTGACTGCTCTACCTTCCAGTTTTTACAATAGTGACACAGAGTATGTATTCAGTGTAACGTAAGTCAAATCATGTCACTCCTTGCTCAAAACCTTCCCACTTCATTTGAAGTAAAAACCAGTCCTTTAAAAATGGCCCGTTACAGACTGAATTGTGTCCCCCCACCCCCCACATTCATCTGTTGAAGTCTTAACCTCCAGCACAACTTAGCATGTATTCAATGATTACAGTTAAATGAGATCATATGGGTGGGCCCTAATCCAATGTGACGTGTCCTTATAAGAAGCAGATACACACACACACACACACACACACACACACACACACACACACACAAAATGGAGTTCCCTGATGGTGTAGTGGCTTAAGGCTTCAGTGCTGGCGCCGTCAGCGCTACGGCCTGGGTTCGATTCCCAGTCAGGGAGCTACCCACATACTAAATAGCAAAAAAAAAAAAAGAAGCAGATACACCAGGGATA